>BGPR01030574.1:0-18578 GCA_013235015.1 Araneus ventricosus
TTTTGTAAAATGTATTTTGTGTTCTTTTGTAAAATGTATTTTGTGTTTTATTGAATGGGGAGAGTGCCGGTGCGGCTGATTGGCTTTTGGTGGGGCTTGGGTCTCCGTGGATCTTTCGGGTGGTGGTTGCTTGAATTTTTACCCCGGATAGGTATCTTGTAGTTTTTTTTGAATGGATTCTTTGTTGTTTCTTTTTCTTTTTTTGTACGACGCGTTCTTTTATTTGTTTTAGTTCTCTAATCTGTTTATTTTGTGAATGTTTTCACCAGGTTCTTATCGGACAGGTCTGTAGCTGGTTTGTTGTGGTGACGGGGATGTAGACGGAGGTGTGGTTGTGGTCCTTAGGGGGTGGCTCCACCCTGTCCGATTGGTTTCTTTCTCGGCTGGGCTGTCGCTCGACCAGTCATTTGTATTTGTTCCGAATTCCTTGTTGCAGGACGGGGACGATTTAGTCTGGTGTCCAAATAGTGTGTAGACTGCTATGTGACAAACTGTTTCGAATCGCAACGTAATAATTTAATTTCTTATTTCTGATCCGTTCAGTGTCTTTTGTTCTATTATTTTTGTTGAACTTTGATTTCGACGAAAAATTCCGGTGACAAAGCAATCTAGCCAATGCCACTCTCTGACATCATGGATTTATTAACAAGTATTAATCCCATTCCTTTTCTAGTGGAAGTAAATGTAATTTAGAATTGGCTTCATAAGCTGGTTACAGCCAGGGAGAGAGACCCCTATTCCTCTATTAATTTCTGATTGAAAATAGCGAACTTCAAGCTTACCGATACTTCTCCATCTTAATCTATCGTATAAATTCAATCTGAATATTCATCTTTAGTTCAACCAATCAGTCTTCTTTTTCTGGAAGAAGCACAATTCTTCTGATTTAATTAACAAGTTAAAACTCATAATAGATTTCTTTAGGTTCAAATTATATACGATACCAATTCAGAAAACACTAGTGGTAACTACTTTGAAGAATGCAAAAAAGTATGTCTGAATTTAACTTCTGGAACCAGTGTATAAAAAGCACTTCGCTTCGTTTCAAAATTATCTGAACGTATGACTTTCCCGAAAACTTTGCATATATATAGCGATAAAAAATAAACCGCGATTTTAAAATTGAAAAATGATCAAAAGTTAAAAGAGAGGAGAAGGAGAGGAGAAGAACAAAGAGGCTAAAGGGTTAAAACAAATGTATAATTCCTAGACTTGTTTCTTGTAGAATAAAATCGCAAAGGAATATTATCAGGAGACGAAACTACTATTCCTTCATTCCCCTTTCTGCAACGCATATTTACGGATCTTATTATGGTTTGGATTCAGGTCGTTTTTCATTGAATCTCAGCGTCACGTGATTTCGTTTGCTTCTGAATGATGTCATAGGAGCGCGCTTAGTTTGGATTTTGAATTTTGTCTGAGCTATATTGTATCATGGAGAAACCAAAATTACCTTTATCTTGAATTCATCATTCCCTTTAGAAATATCAAAATAATCGTAATTGAAAGATAATTTTGGTTTTCCCATGATCAAGGTCGGATTTAGCCTTTGAACCGCTCCGTGCAAAAGTAAAAAATTGCGCCCGTATGGAACTACAATGGAAGCATTCTAAAAAAAAAGATATATTGTCTTTTTTAACATTTTTTAGCGAACGTCCAATAAACAACAGTGTAACTCAGTAATTGACAAAAAAACTTATAATTATTCTTCACTTAAAAAAGTTCTTTAAAAAAATAGTTTACAGGAGTATAATTCAGACAATTTATTTTTTTACAAACTTTTAGTTCAGAGATTTCTGATTAATTCAGAAGCATTTAAACAGCTACTCAGTTCATACTCAATTCCTAATATAGTGAGGTCTGAAAATCTTGTTTGAGATGTTGTTCACAAATATTTCTTGATTATTTTTAGCTGGTAAAAACTACGTTCCCCGGATGCAACACTTATTGGAAGAGTTAGTAAAATTCTTAGAACAATGCTCAAGTTTGGAGCAAAATTCACACAGACATTGCCTTTTATGTATATAGATTACTGGATTAGCGCCTTGAAAGTTTGTGCTCATTAGAACATAAAATTAGATTGTTTTATTGTTTTTTAGAATTTCTTCAGAAACTTTTCTAATTAATCTAGAAACTCCGTTGCGATTTTTTTTTCTTATTTCGTTCTGTCAATTTTACCCCCCTAGATTTTTTTACTCCGTGCCGGCCCTGCCATGATACGATAGCTAAGACAAAAATCGAAATCCAAACTAAGCGCGCTCCTATGACATCATTGAGAAGCAAGCGAAGTCACGTGACGCTGAGAGCCAATGAAAAGCGACCTGAATCCAAACCATAGTAGGATCCGTAAATATGCTTCTGCAACATGCATTCTTATGTTCTGAAGAATGTGTGCTTGCTTATGTGCAACAGACGTAGCAACCAGCTTATATCTGGTGAAATTACTATGACGAATAAAGTTGTATGTATCCCAGAAAATAATCCCTATGCAGTAAAACCCCCATGCAGAAAAGACGCATATAAGTGTACACATACTTTCAGTCTTAAAAATCATTCCGCTATAATTTAATAGTTATTTAGTAACCATTCTTTGCTTGTAGCTGCTATGTCTTTGCAACAAAAATTTCTGAGAAACCATACGGTTTCGGTTGAATACGGTTGAAGCTTCAGTTCTGTTGTTGGACTAGAAATCTTTCTTAACCACATGGTAATTATTATTAGGCGAAAGTGATTTAGCAATGGGGTTGTCCGAGTCTTCAGTAAGATTATAATAATTTAATGGGTTGCTATTTCATATATTTAAGCGACAACATGTAATTTATATATTTATAATGACAAATACATTCATACAGAAATCTGCAGTTTACTAACTTAAATGAAGTATATTTTCGCAGACAATATTTTGTAAGTGTATTGAAAATTGCAACGTAGTAGTAATATCTAGCTAAAAATCTTAATTTTAATATAATGTGTGCATTTATGCCAAGATGGAATCGAAGGTCATTTACAAGGGGGAAAACTCAATTATATACCCAGATACTTGCATTACATAAACTAGCAGTGTATACAGTTTATAAACACTAAACGAAGTTAAATATTGACATACTACTATAGTTGCTTTTTAAAATTTATTTTCGCCACACTTGAGAGAAAGTATTCCTGTAGCAACGCGATTTACAAGAGGAATACTACCTGAGTAAACCTGGAGTTTAAGGTGCGTACTATTTTCTCGCCAATTTTCTTTGCCGTCGCCAAACACTGTTTAGGATGCGCAGTGAGTTTTTTATAGGTCTCCTGCGCATACGATGTTTCTGGCATCTCAAAACGAGAGATTGAGCACGCAATGCTTTCGGCATTGTAAGTGTGTACCGGGCAATTTTTTTTAACTTAAGAAAACATCAGCGGCTTCGCTTTCTGCAAAGCGGGCCCCTGGTAGCTTCGCTTTTCCATTGAGAAACGAAACACACAGGGAAAGAAAGAACCAGGAAAAACACGACGTATGAAGACGATGAAACATCGCAAGGGAACCATTGTTTCGAGAAAAAACATTCCTTGTTCGTTATTTTGAAGCCATAATCATCAACACAGAGAAAGAGAATCAGCAAACTCGATGAACGGAAATCTTTAGAAGAAAAGCGAACGGTTATTGAAAAAAATCGTTTGGTAAATGATCAAAAGTTCCAAAAAAAGTATTATTCAAAATTCGCACGCCGACCAATCAAATCGAAGAGGGCAGACAGTGGAACAATGGAAATGAGGCAAAATTAAAGGCATGCATCGTAGACCGGTAAACAAATCACTGTCGGCGCATTCGCAAACGACGCCAAAAAAATTTTCAATTCGCATCCAAAACAAATGTTCCGGCTGTGTCTCTCTTGGCGACAAAAAAATGGCGAGCTTAAGAGAAACGAAGTTAGTACGCACCATTGAACTCCAGGTTAATCACTACCTGATGTCAATTCATTTTAACACGTCAAATGAGGCAACTTGATTTAATTTTTAAATACTCAACATAATCAAAAATATCCGGACACTTTCAGATTTACACATTTTTTTCAAATTTTCCCAGAAAGGCTGGACAAAATGTCCTTGAACTTCTACCATATAAAGAATATTCTTGAACTCGCATTTTACAGAGAAGATTCGGTCAGGAGTGATCAACCAGAAATTAATAATAGGAAAAAAAATGGTCTCATCAAATTATAATGCCTTATTTACTACAATTTAAAATATGTACTTAATTTATGAATATGCATAGGTGATTTGTATATTTACAATCGTGATACATTCAATATAACTGTTCGAAGATTCAGTTTTAAAACATATCAATTTGTGAAAAATCCCTCATCATTTTCCTTCTCCTGGAGAGAAACAGAAATTCAGCTCGCTACAATGCAGATATGTCATTTTCAATGTTATCAATGTATACCTTTCTTGTTCTTATTGGTATTGAATTGAAATTTTTATATGAGTTGGCCTATATATCTGGCTTTGAAATTATGTAAGAAAAACTATGTTATGTTTCGTTACATAGGCAATTAAAAATTATTTACTACAAACACTCATATTTCCACGTGTATTCAAATTATTTACCTTAAATTTTAACACATTGCTCTGCTTGCGTATTATCACGTATTCTGTACGTTTTGTATAATTTGGTCGGAAACTTTGCATGTTGTATACAAAAAACATGAGGGAAA
This sequence comes from Araneus ventricosus, assembly GCA_013235015.1. NCBI lineage: Eukaryota > Metazoa > Arthropoda > Arachnida > Araneae > Araneidae > Araneus > Araneus ventricosus. The sequence goes on from BGPR01030574.1 coordinate 4,701, forward strand.
TTTGGGATTGTTTAAGAAAATCTTTGTATTTTCCCGTAGAAACATGCTATTTTTACGAAAATGTGCGCATGTATTGCGCACAGCAAGCAAAACCATTGATGAAAATTGCAAATCATTATCTTCACCTTTTTAATTATTTTCAAGAGCTTTTTCGAATTAATTCATGATCATCTCTCACTTCAAGCCTTTTCCATTACCTGCAAGCCGATGTGGGGAATTTTTTGCGCCCTCTTCACCGAAGTGACACCGCACCTGAACTATTCTCCACTTCCACACAAAAGAACTTCCACTTTTTGGAGAAAAGAACAATCAACAGAACAGACACACATGTGCTTTAACACTCTCATTTTAGTTTGTTTTTGTGGACTTCTTTACTTGATTAGTTTCTTTCTCTCTTGTTTGTTGATATTGTACACTTCATTCTCATATTTCTTTCATTTTTACAGTTTTTGTTTGTATATGGTTTTATATAAAACTCCTCTTTTGTTTTTTGTATATTATCCCTGATTTTTATATTTGTATTTTTATAACCTTTTTCATCTCTCTGCCTTCGCCTTTATTTGCTAGACTGTTAAGGAGCGTCTTCCGATGTCTCTTCTACTTTATGTCCGCCACACTGTTTAAATTACCAAAAGGTTCTAGCCGCAGGTGCATGAAGTAGTGTTCTTTTCTGAGAAACGGTGTGAGCCCAAATAATTTTCTTCGTCAATTTTTGGTTGGTCCCTTAAATGCCCTCTTGACGGGATCTTCACTGTAAAATATGAATTTAAGTATCTATATAGATTTTTTCATGATCGAAGTTCAAGGGCACTTCAACCAGCATTTTTAGAGAAATTCGCAGAAAAAAAACGAGTTGATTCGAAAGTGTCCGGATACTTTTGATCAACTGCGTATCTTGCAGAAAGAAAAATAGACAATGCCATGTAAGCTATTGGTTGATAGGAGCTTGCCATGTGACTGCGATGCCACGTGACATTACTGCATTAAATAAATTCTGAATATCAAATAAAAAAACGAATAGAATTGTAAACATTTGGCATTATAAACTCTTACTTAAAATAAATGTAAATATTGAAAACATATAACATATTGTGACATGTATGATAACACATTAGTCATCTGTTACGAATGGGGAATAAATATATGCAAAAATATGTCCAGAAAGGAAATCCATAAACACATAAATCCTTCATTCGAGAAACCTAGTGAAGAACAGACATAGAAGTATACAATAATACACTTTAAGCAAATGGAGAAAAATAACGAGCAGAAAATAGCAATTTTTCATGTAGATGAACATTCTGTAAAGTAATGGATCGTATGATGTTTCTAACTATTCTGACCTATCCAGTTTCTTTCCACTAAAAATTTCAATTTTCTTCGTAGTTCAGCTGTTTCAAAATTGAATAAGGAAAATTTATTCCATATTAATGAAATTCTGACTTCCGTTATTATTAAATATCTGATCACTCATACACTAAAACAAGGAGAAAATTCCTGAAAACCATTTTGCTGTCCAAACAAAGTATTATTGAAGATTTTTTCTTTCATTCATAAAGATGACTAATATTGGTCATCTTCAGTTTCGTAGCTTCAAGAGATTAAGTGGTTGAAACTTTAAAAGGAAAACAAACTTTTCCTTTTAATTACATGGCTCGAAATTAACATATTTATCGTTATGTTTTGAAGTACAGCAGGGAAAACATTCATATTTTTATGTGGAATGAAAACTAATTAAATTATATACGAAAACAGCTATTAGAATTATTGAAAATTATAAGAGAGCTAAGAAGAACATTAAGGAGTGTTGACATTGTTCGGGGATTAAGTCCTTGAAAGTGAAGGGTTTGAAAACTTATTTAACTTCGATAAATTTTTATCTTCCATGGAGACGAATATCAGGAGAAGAAATTTATTTAAAACAATACAGAATCTGAAATATAATCTCTAAGATAGGAAGTAAAATATTACGCAAGGGTTTTGAAGCATTCTTTACATTTTCTGCAAAAGCACAATAATTGGAAGGTTGATAACCATTCTCTGAATGCATCACTTCGTCTTTCTCAATATATGATACTCCCATTTTAACAGCGTAAAATTTCAAAGCACATCATAGCAAATTAAAAGTTTGTAAAAGTAAAAATAACGTATGTTAACGAATATTTTATTTATATATTTTCTTAAATATAATATATTAAAAAATATATATTCAAAAATTTATCCAAAATGTATTAAAAATGTTTTAGTATAAAAAACAATTTATCAAAAAAAGAGATTTTATGTATTGTTGAAAAGAGAATGCTTAAAAATATGTCCAAAAGCAAATTAAAGAAATGCCAAAATTAATGAAGACAAAAATAGCAAATAGCATAAAAAATAACAAAACAAATAGAATAAGAATAACAATTTCTTCTCCAAATGTTAATTTTACCATAACAAAAGAAGTTTTTTTTCTTTTCATTTTCTTCATTAATTAGAATCGATTTTTGTTTTGTTTAATTTTTTAAATTAAATGTTTTGTGTGTGATAAAATATTTATGCAGACAAATGAAATAAATGCCAAAAGCAATAAGCAGAAAAGTAGCAATTTCGTTCAGAAAAATGGTAATTTTACCATAATGACAGGATATGTTACGTTTCTCCCCTTTTTATTATAATCGATTTTTTTTATTTTCTTAAATTTTTAATTTCAATTTTTTGAGTGTGGCTTATATATAATAAAAAAGAAAACATTCTACTGCAATTATACAATACTTCATATCTCTTGAAATTAAGCAAGAAAGGAAACCCTAGAAAATTTGTGGTTAACGTTCTGATCATTATTAAAAGATATTTTTATTATTATCTTATGCACAAAACTAACACCTAACCGACATTTCTCATTTTACAGCTTCATCAGATTTAACGATTGAGAAAAGAAACCGACTTCTCCTACTAATTAGTTGGCTCGTTATCAATTTATTTATCATGACCTTTTTAAATATAGCGGGAAAAATATTGGTATTCTTATACGGAATAAAAAGTAATTAACCGTCGAAGCAAACGACGCCATTAAAATTATTAAAAATTGTTTGAGTGTTCATAGGAAAAGCAATAAGCCCTGACACTGTTCAGGGATTATGTGCTCGATCGAGGAGGACTTTAGACTTGTTTAAATTCGATATATTTTTAATCCCATAAGTGTCAGACATCTTGAAAAGAATTACATTTTGAAATATGAGTCCAGAGAGTAAATCGCTAATTAGAAAGGATGGTTTTTGATGAGACTACTGCACTTTTAAAAATCGTATATTAAATATAAAAGCGAGCTCTTAATCAATCTATACTTATAAAAAGCAATGTTTGTCTGTGTGCTCGATGTCCAGATGAATCTATCGCACTCTCAGCCATGAAATTTGGCACTAAGGTAGTCGTAATGGTGGCTCAATGCACCTCGAAGCCAGAATTTTAAAATTTAATATAGAAAATGTTTTATTTAATGTTTTGTGCTTTTATGGATCGTTTTCGGGACGTGTACGGCTGTAGTATTTTTTCTAATGATAACTGAAAAACAATCAATCCACCATCGGATAGAACAAACAATTTTCGTTCTAATGAAGTTTATTTTGAATTTCTAACATAATTTACTGAATTTTGAGAAATTTTTAAATAATGGTCACTTTTATGGTAATTATTGACAAGGATGTTTTCAAATTCTCGCATCTGACGTTCTATCAACTCTATAATTTTCATTTTTTTCAGCTTATAACTGGAACCTTTTCTGTCGGATTGAAAGCAAGAACAGTTAAAATAACTTATTCCGTTTTTTTAAATTAATTTTTCCCTTATCAGTTCAAACAGTTTTGTAGTAGAGAGATTTGACAGCTACAGTTTCTCCTGACGATACCAGAATGCATTGTTGCAATTTCATTGGCTGGCGCGTGACCTTCTCGAAAGAGGTGACGTAATATTCTTTCATTCCCAGCATGCATTTCTACAATCCGATTCCTTCCGATGACATCATTCCATTCGCGCCATGCGTCATTGTCGGGAGGAAACAGAAGCGGGAAAACTCAATAATATATACATTTCGGTTTTAATTTCGTTTCCCAAACTTTCATTTTATGTAATTGTATATGGTGACTTATAAAGAAACTTATAAAAAATGATTTGGTTCTTATAGTTCTACCTTAAGTTTATAAATAATTTTTTTTTTAATAACTAGCGCATGAAACAAATTTCAGCTATTATATTTCATGTTAACTTTTCTTTTACTATCCATATAGACACTTCCTCATTAGTGTTTTTTTAATATTTGAGTACAATAAAACTTCGATCAACCGTGACCGTTTGGACCAGGTCTGTGACAGATAATCGAATATTTGGATAAGCGAAATCTTTTAATTCGTAAGTACAGCAATGTGATTTCACCGATGGCTTTGAAGGAAAATGAAAATGAAATTCATTAAAAGTGAATAATGCATGCATAGTTTATTTAATTTTACAAAACTATTAATATGAACATTAATATAAAAGATTTAATGTACAAGAATGATCGGATTATATTTTTTAGACGATGACGGATAACAGAGACTGATGGTTAACCCTTTCATGTTTGCTACATGATTCGTTTTGAAAATTGCTAAAATTATTTCAAAAATGACTATTAGACATGTAGTTGATCATAAATATGTAAAGGGAAAAAATTTAGCATTTTTTAGTAGTTGATCATAGTATGTAGTTGATCATAAATATGTAAAGGAAAAAATATATCATTTTTTAGTTATTGATCATAGTATGCAGTTGATCATAAATATGTAAAGGACAAAAATTTAGCATTTATAGTGGTTGATCATAGTATGTATTTGATCATAAATATGTAAAAGAAAAAAATTAGCATTTTTTAGTAGTTGATCATAGTATTGATCATAGTACATAGTTGGTGATAAATATGTAAAGGAAAAAAATTAGCATTTTTAGCAGTTGATCATAGTGTGTAGTTGATCATAAATATGTAAAGGGAAAAAAATTAGCATTTTTTAGTAGTTTATCATAGTCTGTAGTTGATGATAAATATGTAAAGGAAAAAAATTAGCATTTTTTAGTAGTTGATCATAGCATTGATCATAGTATGTAGTTGATAATAAATATGTAAAGGAAAAAAATTTAGCATTTTTTAGTTTCAAGAAATTTTTGGTTTCACACTGAAACCAATGAACGCTAACGGATTATTTTTCCTCCGAATAAGTTATCATCGAAATGCAATTTAAATTATGTATTTAATCTTTAAGTGTACGTGAGTATTCAGGATATTCAATCTTCATAAAATTCAATATTAATTTCGAAGATTCAATTTTAAAAATATCAATTTGTGAAAGAACCCTCATCATTTTGTTACTCTTGGAGATCAAAAGCAATTTAGCTCTTGCAATGCCGATATCTTTGGGAATACTAACGGTATTGAACTGGAATTTTTATATATATGTTGACATATATATTGCTCTTAAGCTACAGAAGAAAAATTACGCTACGTTTCGCCCATGCACATGAAAAAATTGCTCAATGTGTGGTTTGACTCCGAAACCAATGAACGCGAAAGGGTTAAATGAGTGACGATTAAGCGCAGATTTATTGTACAAGTTAATAAACACGTTGCACCACTAACCTATTCCGACACCACTGGCATCAAGAAGGCAATATCTCTCTGATTTAATCACCTTGTACATAGTTTTACTTATCCATCCTACTGTATCACCCCTTACGTGATAGGTAGGTTTAATGCTAACGAGAGAATGGAAGAATTGATTACCCCACTGGATATTGGAAGGGGTGGGCCACAAATCTTGTATGGAACCCTTAACGATCGCATAATTTTCAAGAAACAGTAAAAAGGTGCCTTATTTTTTTATTCAAGAAAATTGTATAAAAATAAGTGTATGAACAATATATATATATTCATTTTTAATTTTTGGAATTTTTTAGCTCGAAATTAAGAAAATTTAATTTTTTAGAAAAACCAACAATCAGGGTCATTGCGACAACCAACGATCTCAAATTACATTATAAATAGTCTATTACTGCCATCTGGTATGTGAAATAACGAGTATAATTTTTTTCGGGTATAAGAAATGGATTGTTTTTAATCTTTTTGGTGAGTTACTTTTGAAAACTCCATCTCGGAAATATCATGGCACGAGAATGCGAAACCTCAACCCGTGATTTTGACGGGAGCGAGAATTAAGGCGTTAAACGAGTTGAAAAGTGCTAGCACAACTCTGTTTCTTTATCTTCCTTTTTAAAGATTATTTTAAGATATTTTATAGTTCTAAGCGATAGGTAAAATCCTCGGAATCTGTTTGAAAATTTTATTTTTTAAAAAAAGGCATTGAGAGGTGTTCTGAAACGTAGATAATAAAATATAATATGGATTATAAAAATATAGTCAAGGGAAAAGTATGGCAAAGGGAATTTTCCACATTTTCTTGGATTTAAATTGCTTATCCTAATTAGTATTTAAGTGTTACTATAACATTCTAGAACAAATTAATTGTCCGACTTTAAACTATAATATTTGTACTTAACATAAGTAATTACAAAAATTGTAATATTTAGCATCTAACTTATATATGAAACTTGTTTACTATGCAATGAATTGTTAGGTCTTAGCATTAGTATACACAATCTCAACGTGCTTTGTCATTTACAGGCGTTATTGTATTTATAAACTACAGTCGCTATTTCTACACATTAACAGGGAATTTAATTATTCTGCATTTAATAAACATTCGATGCCAAATATGAATGCGCCTGAAATTTTTATTTTAATCGATTAAAAAGAATCATTTAAAACTCTTTCAAAAAATTCGAAAAACAAATCAAAATTTACTTCCCACGCCATTTTCGTATGTCTGTCGAAAATGATTTATTCAAAATTTCCAGCTACTTAGGGTTGGTAATTTGATGTGAAATAAATGCACTTATAATATAAAAAACAGAGCAAAATCCATGTCTCATCAAATGCATATGTTTTAAGAATTTCTTGTATGAACTGAGAAATTACAGACGTTATTTTATTAAGTAAGCGTTGAAAAGATATTTACGAGTCTATAAATGTAAATACATTAAGTTAATACTTGCTTTGAATATACTTCTCTTTAAGTAAGCAAGTATGGGTTTTATGAATTCAAAATACTACTTTCTGTACAAATAAATGTATTTTTTACGACTTTTGTAGCAAATGAGAACCCCATGCCTACATAGTTATTAGCTAAACACTTAAAGATCTTATACATATTTATATATATATATATAAACAATGTTTTATTTACTTCACATTCAAAGACACGGCAATAAACAACTCGCATTTAAAAGGTTTAGAAACTAAGAGAAAGTCATTTAATTTCCAGTGTCTGTGGTATTTCTTCCTCATAAATTAAATGATGAAAAACGATGCATGGTTTTAAATTTCAGAACAATTTATCTTCTCATCTTTATTTATATATATATATATATATATATATATATATAAAATTGAAATTATTACAATCGTTAAAATTATTATTTTTTTATTCTAAACTACTTGCAAAAAATTAATTCCATTTTTAGAATTATGTGTATGTGTGTATCTGACAATTGTATCTGTGTGAAACGAAATCTTCGAACATCTAAATACTGACTTATGATTCTTCAAGCAGAATTACTAATATAATAGCCAAGATCTCTCGGTAACGCTCTGACGTCCCCAACAATAAAACTCGCGCCATAGCACTGCGAAACGTTAAACAGCATTATTTCATTCTTAGAGAACCTAAATTTTAGTCATTTTAAATTTAAAAGAGTAATTGTCGTTCTAATTTCAAATTTAATAGCTCTAAAATAGTGAAATAAAAGTTTCTATCGATTTATATAAAATTTATCTCGCTATGATCAATAGTTCCCGAGAAATTTTAAATTATATTAATCCTATATTTCAAATTAATTTCCGTTTTTTAATAGAAAGTAGTAAATTACGTCAGTGGTATATCATGCGCGAGATATAGTTTGGACGCCACGATGCATTTAATTATTTAGTGCAAATGATATAATTTGATAATATTTTTTGGCAACGTTAAAATTTACACAAAGGCACCTGAAGTACGAGGAAAATTGTTCAACAACGAAAAATACTTCACATTGAATGTTGTTTACCAAGAGGTTTTTTCAATAAAGAAATATGTAAATAATATGTAAACAAAAAATATTTCTTGTCATAATACATATGCTTATTTTATTTTTCAATCAATATTAACCATTTCTCTCGCATATATATCTATTTAAACACGTCAGATTTGACGGGAAATCTCTCGAATGAAGAGGCAATTTGCCCGTCATACCATGACGGGTTACTTTTCTAGAATGTTAATATCATGTAAATAAAAATATTTTCTAGTTGTAGATAAGTATCAAATGTTTAATGAAACCCTATTGCAATATCGTATTTTCATAGGCAAATACGATATTTTCTTTGATTCTATGCGGAAATAGCTATATTTACAAATATTTTGTAAGCTAACGCTTTGCCATTTACGTTGAGTGGAAATATGGTATACTCTTTTAAATATTGCATTTGTTTATCAGGGCGTTGATGATCAGAGGAGGCCTTAAATGCTTTTATTTGTATGAAACCTTTATTGTTCATAATTTTTGAAAAATCATAATTTTAGGAATCTGTAGGAAAAAAATCAATCGTTTGCAGTCAACATAACCTCATAAAATAAATAAGGTTCTGAATTTTAAGTAACAAAAAGTCATTTACGGAGATAAAAGTTTACGGAGATATCGTCTGAGAATATCAAAACTACAAAATGGAAAAGAAAATCTCATATTTTACGTACGTCATAATTGACGCAATTATGTGGAATTGTACTAAGATATTGAGATTTACTATCTTTTTTGTTTCAAAATATGAAGTTCCTTTGTTTATCAAGTTTTGAGATGTTTCTGAGAAATAATTCCTATTAATAAGAATTTGCATGGATAGGAAAAGCAAAGCTTGACTCTAGTCACCAAAAAATAAATTTTGACTCTTTCAAACCCGTAAGTATACCGTGGATATGGCTATATCAGTGAATTTTGCTTTAATAAGTATTACGAAATTTTGAAAACTAATTAAAATAATTGAAGATAACTTAGACAAAGATATTTCTTTTCCAAAATATCATGATATTTATACAGGGGGTCCACACTTATCGTGATTCAATAGCTAATTTCTAAGCCGTTAGAGAGAGACATATGGTTCCATTTGGAAAAATGCTTTAAATGAAGGGAAGAATTATATTTCATGTTTTTTGAGTCACTAAATATATTTCTGAAAATGTTGCGAATTCTAATTTTTTATACGGTCCCCGGCTCCTATCGGTCATATTTAGTAAAATATTATTCACACACTAACATTTTAAACAAAAAAAATTCCACTCTTCTGCGACTAAAACCAACCAAGTTATGGAGCTTTGAATTTCATAATTTTAAACCAATCAGCGGCCTCGACCAGTGAATGTTACACATTGATTGGTGGATCGCCTTCGAGGCGGATATTGAAATGGTGTAAAGTGGTCTAGGTCAGCGCTGTTGAATAACTCGGTCAGTTTTAGTCGCAGAAGAGTGGCACTTTTTTTGTTTAAAATGTTAGTGTGTGAAAAACATTTTACTAAATCTGACTGACAGAATCGGGGACGGTATAAAAAATTAGAGTTCGGTATTTATAGATTCAAAAAACAAAAAATAGAATTCCTCTCTTCATTTAAAGCATTTTTTCAATTGAAACTATATGTCTATATCTGATGGTTTAGAAATTAGATATTGGAGAAAGATAAGTGTAGGCACCATGTATAATCATGCCAAATTCAATATAAATTCAAACGGACTTCCTAGCTAATTTTCTGAGTTTTCCAAACTGTATTTTAATGAGCCCAGAGTGCATCCATATAATAAGCAGCTGTCAATATTTGTCGATGTTACTTGTTTATTTTACAAGAATGAAGAAGTGGCTTTTAAATGCAATAAAGTTCCACTTGACTGAAACGAAATGTTGCACGTAATGAATTTAAAAAATGTTAATCGATATTTGCATTTTCTAAACTCTGTTTCCTCAAAAAAACTCTTCAAAATTGCACCCTCAAATAACATTCATTTAAATTCTGAAGGCATTCCAAAAATGCAATTAATTTGTACGTTATCCAGCACTTTTAAACAAAAAAAGAACGCTTTAGCTGAAGTTAATTGGAAATGTAATTTCACTACTTAATTCTTAAGTCAATTTAGTTTTAAGTGAATTAAAAAAGTTACTTTTAACACATTCACGATGAACTTTAAGTGCTAATTATTCGAACATACAGAAACAGCCAATAACCTATAATTTGTAATTTGTTTTTATTTTTCTGTTGTGCTCAAACTGAAAAAACACCTTTTCCCTCGCTTCTACTTAATAATATGACAAAAAAGCATGGTAGAAAAGAATAAAGTTTTTAACCCTGCATACCTTTTACCCATTAAAATGATTATTACTCGGTGGATTTTGGTATAAAAGGCTATTTTTTGCATTAGTAGACGCATTATCTCCAGTTTTTTTGAACGAAGGGCTCTATTGTTCTCATAATACGGTCCCCACAATGGTTTATTCAGTCTAATGTTCTTTCGTCTTTTTAATTCTTTATGCGCCTCAAAATTACACTTTGTTTTTCAGAGAAATTCGTTTTTATATACGTTTTTTCTTTAGTTCCAGATGATGCGTTTGCTCATAGCTATCGTTTTTTCGGTAGTTTATTGCTTCGCTTTGGGTATTGAGGATACATTTTGTGAGCATATGAGATAAAAAAGGGACAAGTTTATCTTTTATCAAACATGTTTCGCGTTGTAATTCATTCAAATATGCTGCTGAATTAAGATATTAATTTTAATGGTGTTTTTATTTAATGATCTAAATTCTTATTATATAGGGATAGTTGAAAAGACTTTTAGCTATTAAAAGACAAATGCAATTTGTTTAAGAGTTAGAATATTTATAAACTTTCCTACCTTTTTCAATTTTTTTTCGTTTTTTCATGTTAAAATAACTTTCTTATCAACCACGATAATTACCAAGATAAATTTTCACGATCAGTATTTCCATCTATCGTATAATAATAGAAATGCATTAGTTCTATTTGTTATTTTTCGAATGTAATAAATGAAATAAAAGTCTTTGAACATACCCTTTTATATTTTACTAAGAAGAAAGACATGTGTGCACTATTTTTTTTTAAAATATGTTTCAATAACCTTTAACTAATCCTGTGTATTTCATGAAGTAAAATCTATTATTTGCAAAACGTTCAATTATTTAGATTGAGCTGCTATCGAGATAAGTGAAAGACAAATGTAAGTTTTATATATTCGCATTTGCACGCTTAAAAATTTCAAGAATCCTTTAAATTCAACAAATAGCATTTATAGAAAATATCTACATAACTATTTATTTTAGTTAATTTTAAGTTTAAATGATAAAATTATTACTCTAATAGTAGCCTCCGATTTTTGAAGAAATTTGCATCATTTACATGAAGCAGTTCAGAGTTAAACCTAAAGACTTATCTTGCTTCAATAGTATTATATCAGATTCTTCACATACCTTTCTGGTGTATTTTTGTCCGAAAATGCTAAAACATTGTTATAATGTGCTAAAATCATGTCGTTCGTGAGAAGAGCAGTTCGTTTCGAAACAGGCATAGGTTACAAATAAATAACTGCAAAACTGTCAGGAAATTGGTGCATAAGGCCTATGTTGCAAATAAATAACTGCAAAGCTGTCAGGCAATTGGTGCATCAAGCCTATGTTGCAAATAAATAACTGAAAAGCTGTCATGCAATTGGTGTATCAGGCCTAGGTTACAAATAAATAACTGCAAAACTGTCAGGCAATTTGTGCATCAGGCTTAGGTTACAAATAAATAACTGAAAAACTGTCAGGAAATTGGTACATCAGGCCTAGGTTACAAATAAATAACTGCAAAACTGTCAGGAAATTGGGGCATCAGGCCTCGGTCATAAATAAATAACTGCAAAACTGTCAGGCAGACTCGCTTTACCTCTAATAGGATTAATTTGCTATTCAAATTCTGATAATTAAATAAAAAGAAAAGTTGTACTAGAAAACAGTATGTTAAAAATGACAACTTGAAAGTTGCTGGAAGGCTCCAATAAGGTTACCATGGACCTTCAAAATTAGCTTTTAAAATTTTTGATAAATCAATTTGAAATTTTACAGGCATTAATGAGAGCACTTTCTGAGACAACACATAAAATTCCACTGCAATATAGTTATTTAGTTCTAAGTTATGAGTATAGTTGTAATTTAAATAACAATTAATGGCTCTATGATAAATGTTCCAGGCGCATCAAATTTACTCGAAGTTATTCTAATTGTCTCTATAAGTTACTCTAACCCTTTTGAAACAAAAAATTGGGATGATTTTTTGTGTTTCAAAGATAAATTTCTGCATGAACACAAATAATAACTCGAATTTATAGATTTTGGTAAAAAAAAAAATATGCCCAATATATGATATCGAAGAAATTAGTTACAAATTAAAAACCAGACAATTTCTATATGAATGCTAAAAATACTTCTCCACATGTTTTATTTTTATATAAAATGTCATGAAATTTAAAAAAAACTGAACCGCCTTGGAGCATTTATCATGAAGGCCATTAATTGTTATTAAAAACTACATTTATATCTATAACTCAGAAATAAATAAATATATTGCAGTGAAATTTTGTGTCTTGTCGTATATAGTTATCCTATTAATATCCGCAAAATATCAACTTGATTAGTTGAAAATTGTAAAAAAATGATTTTGAATGTCCTTGGTCGCCTTAACCACATTTGTACTAAGTTATTTTCAGATATACTTCTCAAACAGAAAAAAAACATAAGTAGAATTATTGTTGATTGTTTTTTTATCTAATAGATATAGAAAAGCCTCAAGAGACAAATCAAATCTCGAAGGTCTTATCTTATTTATCGATTTCACTCTGCTGTGGCTTTTCAAAATTTTCAAACTAAGGACGAACACAACATGATAAACAACGTATAAACCTAAATTATATACCTACTAAAATTCGAGATAACACCATAGTAACTAGGAATTATACGCCACAGTGTGCAACTGTTTATTGCATTGCAGATTTTATTTCTAGTATTGTGATAACTTCTACCATATCTTCAAATTAAACAATTTCTGATATAATCAACATGATAATCAACTTCAAAACCCAGATTATATACCTATTAAAATTCAAGTTCAAGCATCATAACTTGGAATTATGCGCCACCATTTTCTAATGTTTATTGTATTGAAGAATTTATTTCTAGTATTTTGACAACTTCTGTTGTAATTTTACATTAAACAATTTCTGATATAAACAAATACTCTCAAAAGAAATGTATTACAAAATAAACTGTTTTTCAGCTATATCTGACTTCAGTTTCTATGTTTCCTGGTATTTTTTCACCTATATTATTGATTTAAAAAAAAATTCCCGATATATTCCAGACATACACTTCAGCTCACGAAGAAGAAATCAAAACAAAAGACAAAAAGAAAAGAAAAAAATCGAGGGCAGGACGGTTGTTTGAGGAAAGTTTATGGCAGTTGTTTTAAAGAGGCCATTTTTGTTTTCCTTCGCTTCTCAAAATCTTTCAAAAAAAGAAAATAATTACAAACTTCAAACTTTAGTGCCCTCAAGAGACCATTTTGATGACTTAATGATTTCGGGGTTTCGAAAAGGAAACTAAAACCGTTGAATGCTTATGCTTTGTAAGTATTAATCACAACAGAAAGTAATACAAGCTTTCTGTTTGAAGTATGCTATTTATGGAAC
>BGPR01030575.1:0-18576 GCA_013235015.1 Araneus ventricosus
ATTACGTATTGCTAGGGACCGCCTTGAGCACCATATTTTTATTGCCCATGGATTAGGGAGAGGCAAGTCAAAGGTGGGAAATGTCCCTCCCATTCGCCACCAACTTCCGTAATGTCATGGAACGATTTTGCGACGGTAATATGAAAGGAAACTAGAACGTTTTGGACACTTTCTTTTCAAGTTGGAGTAAAATACGCTAGGCAGGGAGTCAAGGTCACTACGCGTTTGTGCATTAGAGTATGGTTGAAAACGTATGTAGTTTGAAAGTCTTCTTTCGACGGATTGGTAAAATTTCCACGACACCCATTCACAATTATGGTTGGGAATATCACATACAAAATTTCACTTATCTAAGTCATTCCGTTTTTGAGTTATCAATCTCACAAGCACGTGAATAGACAGATCGACAAATGTTCAACTCCTTGACTCATTTGGTCCAAAATTTGATGCATAGTTACAATTCAGATGATAAAGCTGTGTCGACTAAATTTTATCCTCAGAATTGTAGCTCTTTCCATTTTACTTTAGCTTTTTACATTATTACTTTTTTTACTTTCTCGTATACGAAGTATACAAAGAGAAAGTATTGTAATCGTCAAAAATTTTGAACTCGAGATTTTGACTAATCTCCACGTTTTAGATCTCCTTGAGTCCGAAAAACATAATTTTGGAATTATGTCGGTCTGTCTGTGAACAAGATAACTCGAAAACTATTAGAGCTACGGGGATGAAATTTGATATGTGATCTTCGCACATAATTTGCAGGTTTCCATCAAATTGTGGACAAAATCCGTCAAAGGGAAGTCTGTCTGGCTGTCTGTCCGAGTTCATTTGAACTCGATAGCTCAAAATATTAAATAGCTAGATGGATAAAATTTCGTACACAGTTTTATCGTTAGGAATGTAGGTCCGTATAAAATATTGGGCCAAATCCGTCAAAGGGTTGACCGTCTGTATAATCGCATACTTATGAACGCCATAACTTCTTAACAAAATTACTTAGATAAATAAAATTCTGTATATATATATATATATATATATATATATATATATATATATATATATGCGGCCTTCTAATTGTAGATTTGTCTCCAATTTTAGTGTAAATCGGTTAGAAAAAAGGCGTTCAAATTAGAAATTTGATTGGTTTAAATCTTACGCAGCCCTATTGCGTCATCACGCCGGCTTCTGATTCTACTCCTTCCGCCTTGGCGCGTCAAAGCGCGTCTTTCGGAACTCGTGGTATGATGTTTCGCTTTTTTTTCTCCACCCAGTTAGGGACGCTTGTTCGTTTTACTGCCTTTTAGCTCATTTTTTCTCTACATGCGTTGGAAGTATACGAGAAAGTTTAGGGGAGACCACTTCAGCTGGTTTAGTTACCGTGTTCACATGAACACGAACGGATAGACAAACAGACCTTATGTAGATGGATTTCGTCCAACATTTAATAGAAACCAACAAATTTAATGTAAAGATCACACACCAAAGTTCATTCGCCTAGCTTAATGCGTTTTTGTATTGCGTTCACAGACAGACAGACATAATTCCAAAATTGCGTTTTTCGGACTCGGGGATGTCTAAAATGTGGAGATTTATCAAAATCCCGAGTTCGGGGTTTTTCAACATTACAATACTTTCTCTTTGTTTACTCCGTATACGATAAAGTAAAAACTATTTATCATAAGATCGTCATATTTGGATGGTATCAATTTCAAAAACATGGGGGAAAGAATGACTCAAAAAAAGCTAAAGAAATGAATGATAGCACGAACTGTACCTTTTGGCAATGTAATTCGATGGAATTGTATAATAATTCAATCACAATCGTGATAAATATAAATTACAAATTGTAAGTGGCTTTAGAATACTAACATTGCAATAGATTGCTACTAACAGTTGTCGTTAGCGGGAAAATGTGAATTTAATTAATGCACATAATGTAAAATTTCATTTTCTTTTTTGTGTTACTTGTTTCCCCATCCCCTGAAATGTTTAGGTGTTCTCAAAAACACCGGATACTGAATAGGAGTATTTAAAATCCTGACACATGGAATCTTTTAAAATAGTTATCGAATAAATATTTAATGGATATTGTCTTATTACTGTTTATTTCATAAGAGATTTGATTTGATAACTTTTAACCTCAAAGATCCCTGCCTTGGTATATTTTCTTGAATTAAAAGTTAAATTAGTTTAGATGAATTTCAACTAAACTTTTTGCGTTTTACTTGGCAACTTCCGTCAAATCTTTCTGTATAACACTTCAACAACTTGATGAATCTATAAAATTTATTCTATCTGAAGTGCCTAAAAGCAATTTTATGTCGCGCTCTTACTTTTGACGATATGTTTGCGAGTGTAAAAGAGTTATATCTTACATGCATTAATTTTACAAAAAATATTTTGTGCTTGATCTATGTAAATGTTTCGAACTATAATTGCTTATATTCAACATTATAATATTCTTTAGAAATCTGTCAGTTGTTAGTTTGGGGAAATTGAACTTATTTTGGAAAACATTTCATTATATTTTTTTGTGAAATTTCACTATTACTGATAAAAAAAGATCATTTAATATTAAAATATTTTTATAAGTTAAATGTACATTTAAAAATAAGTGTTTCAAAAAATCTAACTTTAAATAGAGTTACAAGCAATAAATTTTCTGGCTAATTATTGTATATGAGCATGTTGAATTATACAAAGAAAGAAAGAAATACAAAATAAAATATCATTTCAGAAGACTGATTTCGAAAATAATTAAAACATGTGGGAATTGGGAATTAAACCTGAATCAGAAATTTATGTAAAAAAATATTAATAAGGATTCACTTTTTAACATAACCTAACTTAGCCCTTAATTTTTAACATCAATTTAATAAAGTGAATGCATAGAAGATATTGCAAAATAATTTTTAAAGTTATTATTCGATTACCTAATTTCTGTCTATATTGCTCAAGTTATTTAATATATATGTTACCAGCAATGCATGAAACGCCAGCTGCCGGGCGTTTTCAGGCAAAGTATGAAATATGAGAATTATTACATACTTTCCCTAGGCATTTTATAGAATGCCGGGCGTTTTTAGGCAAGGTATGAAATATGAGAATTATTACATACTTTCCCTAGGCATTATATATAATACCTAGGCATTCTGTAGAATGACAAATACTATTTAGGTAAAGTATGAAAAGAAGGTCTTGATAAGACCATTATTTAAAAGACGTTCAAATCTTAAAAATACAAATGTTATTTTGAAAAAATAATGAAAGAGTGTCATTAAAAACACTTTTATGCAAAATACGTAAAGAAAAATAAAAAGTCGTACAAAACAAAATTTATTCCTTTCTTATGACAAAACAAAATGAAACCTGAACCTACTTGTTGCATCAATAAAGGAAATACACTCTGTCCCAAACGTTTATAGAATCTTGTATTTTGCCTATATTTTTTGTTGTATGTGATGTATTTCGATGTAACTTACTGTATAGATATGTTATGTCTATTAAATTGAAAAAAACAGCAGTTCTACCCCGTATATTTAATGCTAATTTTTTAAATCGTAGAATAAACTGAAATAACCTGTCCCAAAAGTTTATAGACAAATGCAATTTTATGAAAATATGGTATCGGTAATCATGACGTCGATCTTAAGCCTAATAAATACGTTGTAAGAAAAGGAAAGCGTTCGTTTGTTCTGCGTTTCAAGATGCCTAAAGCGTAGCAGTTCTCTAATGAAGAAGTGAGTAAAATTCTGCATTTCAAATTGCTCTGTAAGACTGTTAAGGAAATATTGAAATTTTTAAATCGTTTTAAAAGCATGATTTATCGTGTATTAACTCGTAAGACGCCAAATGAGCCAAAACCTCGTTCGGGAAGACCACGTGTGACGGATATTCGCAGTGATAGACGTATACAAAGAATGGCTTTAAGTCAGAAAATGTCGGTTCGAAATTACTGGGGCTTCCCGGTTGCAAATCTCCAAGAACACTGTTCAAAGACGAATTATAGGATCTGGTTATATGATCCACGCAAAAATGGCTCGCCGATTACCACTCTCAAAGCTTCACATTAGTAAGAGATTACAATGGGCTCGTAATCAGATGCCATATGGTGATAAATGGATGGCTGTCCTTTTCAGTGATGAAACAAATGGAACCTCGATGGACCTGACGGGAATATAAAATAGTGGCATGATTTACGAAAAGAGCCCAGGAGCTTTTTCAGTAGGCAAAGTGTTGGTGGATCTGTGATAGTGTGGGCGGCTTTCAGTTTCAACGGTCAAGAGGGTTTGGCCTTTTTAGATGGTCGACAAAATTCTCTTAAATACATAGAAACACTAGAAAATCATCTTATGCCATTTTCAGAAAACATAGGGGGACGAAATTTGTAATATCAGCATGATGATGCTCCCATCCATACCTACAATGCTACGAAAAATTATTCAAACTAGAAAAATGTTACTGTTCTTGAGTGGCCACCGATGAGTCCTGAACTAAACCCAATTGAAAATGTGTGGGGCATTATGTCTCGGAAGGTATATGAGAATGGAGGGCAATTTTATTCAGTGAATGCCTTGAAGACAGCCATTGAAAGTGTATGGTACAACTTGGAACCAGAGATATTACAAACCTTAATTATGTCGATGGAAAAACGTGTATACAATGTCATACTGAAAAATGGAAAGACTTTAAACTATTAAGAACATTGTATTGAGCACCTTTTGTTGAAATATCATATATTCTATAAACTTTTGGGACACCTGTTTTTTCCATTTTGTTATATAATTGAAATACAAATTGTTATTTTTTTCTAAATATTTCGTTGAATGCAAGTCGCATATGGTTTCAATAAACATATTTGTAACTGGTGTTTGTATGCCTTTCCGTTTTGCTAAAACATATATTTTACTAGAGTCTATAAACTTTTGGGACAGAGTGTAATTTTATTTTGAATCTCACTTAATTTTTATTTCTTAGAAAAACGAATCGATGATGCATTTCATACTTTGCCAGTTTGTCATTTGGCATTCTATAGAATGCCTAAGAAATGTATGAAATTTTAATCGTTTCATATATTTCCGGCCAGTTTTCGGCATTCTATAAAATGACTAGGTATTCTACAGAATGCCGGATTTCAAATTTTGCCGGTAAAATCTATAATAAATTTCTTATATTTTAAAAAAAAAATTAAAAAGAGTTAAAAGATGTTGACAATTTCGAATCAAATTTGCAACTCATTTCCTGGCAATCTTTTCATAACATACTGAAATTTATTGGTTTCTGAAGTTAAATAAGGTGTAGAATAAAATCATGATTACTAGTGAAAGTTTTTAAAAACAATAAATTACGAAAGGCAATTCGTGCATTCTCATAAATATAGTTAACGAAAATTCAAAAACGTTTAATCAAATTAAAAGGTTTGATATAGCTATTTCAAATAAACTAAACATCTTTGAAGATCCATAATGTGTAGCCAAAAACATATTTGTGCAAAATGTTAAGAAAAATCTTGAGATTTTGGGGGACGGTGTTCTATATAGAATAATCAAATTGAGGAAAGCAGTGTCACTTTTTTTTAATGTACTGCTCAATGCATTATGCACCTGGTGCACTAAATGAAGATCCTGCACTTTCTAAAAATTTATCCGTACGTAATAAAAGTACTTAAAATGCATTTAAAGCTGTTTTTTTTCTCTGTTTAACTTTAAAAACTTTTTTTTAGCTCTAGAACAAAAAAGACAAATTTAATTTTTTTAAAATTCAATCTGGTGCAAACCTATTCCGGATGTGGTTTAATGCGAAAAAATGAGTTTTGATTCTTGTTTCAACATTCAATGAAGTAGATTTCATCATCAATTTCTCGTCATCACTTATTGTAAAAAAAATTATTTGTATGATTTAAAAAGACTTGGAGGAGGTCCATATTGTATAGCTATTTTCCACTCATGAGCCCCAGAATTTCCTTCTAAACAGTTGTCTTTCACACCACTTAATACGAGTTCATAATTTTAGAAAACTGTTTCAATTTTTGATAGACATCGGACCAAACAGGGTGATATTATGTTTGTGTGTTCAATATTTTTTCTATTAAGTAGGTGCAAGCCGTTATGGTCAGATTTCACTTCCTACTGGTGAAGCAACCTAATAAAGTAAATTCATAGAAGAAATGGGAATGATTATATCATGAATTCTTCGATCAATTCTAGAGGACCCTTCCTTAAAGTATTTTCTATCATTTTCTAGCGGTGATAATCCATTATTTACGCTGGAGATTGCGCTTCGGATAATATATATATTGTTGCAAAGATGTAATTTCGTTTTCCTGCCTCGCTAGTCTTATAGTTGGGGAGGGAGTTTTACAAGGGTAAGCATGGAGTGACGGGCAGCGGCCATTCCGGGACCCTGACCTTGGCGACAAACTTGGCGAGTTTGGCGACAAATCGAAGATACCCGAAAATGCTATTACTTTCTCGATATTTCTATTAGGGGCCGAGATCCAGGTTTTTCCTGAAAATTCTTTGACATCACGGCCTATCGGGGAGAGTATAAAAAGACCGCGCTTGGATCACAGGGGGTTATTGATCGACTGGAACGACTTTGGAGTTTCGTCTGCAGAGCGAGCTAGAAAGCCGGTGAGCTGAGCGCTATTGAAAGTGCTGTTATTGTCATTATTAGTGATTTTCTGTCTGTTTATGTTGCTAAATCTGAAAGTGCTGAACTGTCATTACCTGTGAATTGTTGTCTGTTTGTGTTGCTAATCTGTGCAAGATCTTTTGTTCCTGTTACCTGTGCTACGTGTTTTCCTGCATATTTATGAATGAACCTTAATTCTCCATTATCCTGCGTTTTGGACTATTTACACCACACGCACACACAGAACGATTTTTGTTGCAATATTTTATTTTTTAAAGCCAGCTAGCCACCTTCGGCGACTTGCTGTTCACCCATAATATTAATAGCCCGTAGCTATACTTTCAAAGTGGTGAAATAAATTGGCAAATCTGTCCAGTTCTTGAGGCTGGTGATCTCTGTCAAACATTTATTTTGAGATATCTCTCGAAAATGCAGGATGGGAGAAGGGCTTCAAGCTACCGCTGGTGACATATATAGGGGTCATGAGCTTTCATGTGAAATAAAAATTGACGAAATCGATCCAGTTATTGGGGATGGGAGACTTGTTTTGACAATTATTTTAAATATTTAAATGTTTATAAAACAAAGAAGAAAGGAGAATATTTCCAAATTCCATAGTCCTAAAACTATTTTATTTTGCGTCTTGCGGTGCATACTACGACTACAACTGAGAACAAAGTCATCAGAGTTTACGATGAAACTTATTTAGAAGCGCGTGAGATTTATGAATTTCAAAAATGCGGGGTGAATACGGACAGCTCCGATTCCAAGAACCGGATGAATTTATCTCTGACATAAAGGACTACTAACACTAATTTACGAGAGGATCAGGAATAAGAATTCGACTCTTGCAATTAACATAAAAAATAATTTATCTCATATATTTCCCTAAAAAAGTTATCTCTAAATTTCATAAAGGACAATTAGTATGTCAATTATCTTTCTAAACAACTGGCTCGATATGCACAATTTATAAACCATATAAAAGAATGAAATAATTCCTTACAAATGTTATCTCTAAATTCCATGAAGGTCAATTAATACGTAAATTATTATCCTAAGCAATTGGCTCGATATGTATAATTTACAAACCATTCAAAAAGAATTAAAAAGAATAGAACAGAATGAGACCCTCATAAGTCAACTAATTTGACAATACTCAAAGTTTAATGGGAGTCAGTACCCTATATACTCTCAAAAATTCGATTTTTTGATTTTATGTATTTGAAATCTCCATTTCATGACTTTTATAACGATATAAGTCTTTTTCTTGTGTTCATATTAGAAGTAAGTTAAAATAAACTTTTGAAAATGTAAACAGATTAATGTAACATAACACCATTAACTTGAATGATCTCAAAATGGCATTTTTGAAACTGAGTGTACCTTTTTCTCAAATCTACTTTATATATGCTCTGGAAACTTTTACCACCTATTATATACATATAAATGTATATACAGATGGGAAATGTTTTTCTAATATTCCAAAAATAATTCTTAATAGCGCTGATCTCGTGTTAGAAAACGGCATTTTTTGAAAAATTCATAGTGACATTCAGTAAAAATTTTAAAAAAACGCAAGCTATATTTATGTAAGATTTCTCTTCAGTATAGAGATAAATGTAGGCTTAAACTTTGTAAAAAATTTCAAACATGTATCTATAATATATTGTTAGAAAAGGTACATAGAAAATGGCCAATTTAATATTGTCGGTATTGGGGGTACTGACTCCCCTTAACTTTTTTCATTTCCAAAGAAATTAATTGAATACTATGTGTTGTAAGAATATGGTGTTGTCGGCGTTCTCTATCTTTATGCCGTGTTAAACGGAATCCATTTTTTCAGAACATCATATTATAGGAGAGAAAAGCAGAACTACAAAATTATGAAAAAGAGAAAAAGGCAAATAAAAGCCAATAAAAGCAAATAAAAATACACATATTAAAAATAAGTCTTAAAACCCTTGAAGAAGTACAAGAAGCTGAATTCCTCCACTTTGTTTTTTCACTTTGTCTTCACTCTGTTCTTATATTGTAAAAGAATTGCATATCTATCTGTGAATTCAAAAATCGTATTCATTTGGAATCAGTTATTTTTTTCCGTCATTGATCCAAAGAAACGGATTTTAATAAAATAATATATAAACTCTGATCTGGATGTTCAAATATATCGGTTAGTGAAATGAAATTCATTCACATATGAAAGTCAAGTAAGGTACCAGATCAATTTACGAAAAACAATAAAAATAATTGAAAATAGATATTTCTTTTTAAATAAGTATATTAATATATTTCTTTATATATTTCTTTTATATGTTTCTTATTATTAGTATCTTATTTCTTTAGTATATATATATATATATATATATATATATATATATCTTTTTAAATAATATGTTTATGGAGTTCATCCGTTTATCTACAATTTCTCAGCCACTTATGACAAATTTTTAATATCTGTAATTAAATTAAAGTAATAAATTAATTTCAAAGACAAAGATCACTTGGACAAGCTTAAGTAGCTGATGTAGCTCTCCTTAACCCTTTATTTACCACATTGACTTAATAGCGACTTTTTAATTTTGCTTTTTAACCATAAGATAAGTTTTGATGTAGAATATCCTGGGAATGAAGAAATCACTTTTTTAATTAATTAAAATTACTTAATTAATTGAATTAATAATTCTAAAATTTTAATTTCTGCCTTCAGCTACCTATTACTGCTTGTTGTTGGAACTCCCTTCTCCGTGTTCTTGTGAATTCTGTGAGGAAAAAGAGCGACATTGCAAAGAAATAGACGCGATTAAGGCGATACTTGTAAGTACCGTCGGTAGATAAAGGATTAGCTTTCTTTTATGGATTGAGATAATAAACGTCCCAAATAGGATGAGTAATTAGGAGGTTAAATAGATTCATAAGTTAAGAGGTTAATACAGTAAAACCCCGGTTAAAACCGAGACCCGGGTTATCCGAAATGCCTCTGAAATCGCAAATCCAAAAAACATGTGCTGTACATGTGTTGCTGTTACTTTAGGTTGTCCTATGATTTGTTGAATAATGCAGTGAGTCAACGCCGGCTGGCGTCCTTCTATTGAAAGGCATTGCTGCTCGAAAACGTTGGGAAGGACGCAAGAAACAAGCAAAAATTACTGAGTTTTTTAAATGAGTAATTCATATGCTATTAACTATTACTAAGTATATATTAATGTACCTACTGCAATTCTAAAAATGTAATTTTAACTTTAGTTTTGAATTCGTTTCAAACTCAAAGCATTTCATGAAATACATACTGTAATTAAATACAAAAAAAGTTATAGATGTTTATGGCTTGACCGAAAAAAATTGTCTTTCGAAACGGCTGCGCCCTCCTCCTCTTTAGTTCAGTTAACCGGGACTGTACTGTGTTGAAAAAAAATCCTATCAACAAACCGGAAGACAAAATTAGATTCCGTTTGTCCAGAGATAAAAGGAAAAGAAAAATTCACTCCTTCCGCCAACAAGAAATCCTCTGATTTCCTGAGGGATGGAACTCTGACGATGAAAGAGGATGGAAAAGATGTCGATTGATGAGAGCTTTCCAACAAGGTGTCACATGCTTAGGTTAAGAAGCTGTCTAATTTAGGACCTAACAGAGATTTAAGAGGTTAATACAGTAAAACCCCGGTTAACCGAGACTCGGGTTACCCGAAATGCCTCTGAAATCGTAAATCCAAAAAAACACGTACTGTATATGTGTTGTTGTTATTTTAGGTTGTACGAACACGTACACGAACTGTACGTGTTTGTACATATTTTAGCTCATAACTTCTAAGCAATTGCAGGTATCGAAAAACTTTCAGTTACGAAAGTTGCTCTTATGATAAAGCGATAATTAACCTGTTTTGAACTATATTTCCATCTTCAATCGTAAAGGAGTTATGGAGAAATGAACAGACCATGATCGGAGAAGATACGCAGAAATTTTCGCAGAATGCAAAAATTATGCGGAAAGTAGTGTCATGAGAACTATCGCAATAGGTATTATTTCTATATGGAATCTACCTAAAATGTTCCATATTCCATTAAATTAAAAATGTTTTGAGACCATTCCATGATTCTTTAATCCTTTCGGCCATAATGGGCATATACGTCTCGGAGATTACACTCCATTCCCTATTGTTAAATAAATAACACTTTTACCTGTTTTCAGTGTACTTAAGGAATTAGGAAACAAAATTATGATTAAAAAAACTTGGAAAACACTCTCAGATTGCAAATGGCGGACTTGTGTTTTTGAGCGCACACATAACTCAAGTTTCAAATTATCTGCTTTTGTTTTTTTTTTAATTTACAGTAAGTACAACTATATTTATGCCATACTTAGTGTAAAATAGTTCTTATTAAGTAATAATTTAGCCTTTTTGATATCAGATTTAAAAAATTTTGAATAAATTCTTTTTTGTGGGATATATTGTCCCAATCCTATTTAACAGTGGGACAATATATCCCATCAGTGATCAAATTACAAGTTATTGTTACGAAGCTGAAAAGATATTTCCCTGATATGCTAATCTTATGGCAAGAAAGAGAGTTCTACGGATATTTTACTGGAATAATCCAGCTTATACGATTGGGACATATTGTCCCAGGGGATTTCCAGGAAACGGGAAAAGTTAAAAACTTTAAACTCATAGTATATTTTTTTTAGTATGTCAATAATAAATTAAACTACTTTACATAATTTAATTTTAATCATGCAAAAGTCGGGTCGAAAGGATTGAAGCAAAAAAAAATTATAATCAAAACCGCACCTTTCAAATAGCCAACTCAAATTTGCAATAACAATTCCGCTAACAATTCATAGCGTTATCCATTTCTTTTCCATGAAAAACACTTTGGCATCATAACAGTTTGGAAAACGTGCTATTGACGTTCTTGGAATCTTTTTTCTCACGCGAAAAGGCTATTTTTTTAGCTTTGCGATCTGAATACAAATGATTGAGTGAAAAAAAGATAAAGTAATAAAAATACCAGCGAATCGCTATATAGAGTGTAAATGAACACTCATTCGACTTGGTAAAATTAATGACTTCATCGCTTGCTCGTAAAAATAGAATGTGATAAAACGTACTTTAACCTTTCGGGATCGGAAAAACACGTGCTTAGCTCCTCTGAATTTACTGCCACACTGAATATGGAGTAGTAAAGAGAGCAGACTTTCCGGTTTAGAGGGATAGTACCGGATTTGAGTGAAATGTACCGCGGATCGTTGCGTTTTATTTTATTATTATTATTATTATTTAATCAGGAAATAAACATATTACAAAAAGGTTAATCACATTTAATACTTTAAAAGTTTGATTTCTGCATAATTCTCTTTCCAACTTTTGCAGTACATAGAATATGGTGAGAAACATGGATCATAGAATGAATTAGCCTGAAAGGAAAATAGTGAAGGCAGAAACAAAAAATATCATTTATGCAACTTTAATTTTTAATTATTATTGCTTCTGAACTATGTCATATGATTTTGAATATTTATATACAGTGGAACTCAGCTAACTCGAACATTTTTTATTCAAATTCGTTGGTAATTTGAATTTTCTCTGGTCCCTTGAACTTCCTGTTAGCATACTGTTGAAACATTGTCTACAAATCGAATTTATTTTGGTTAATTCGAATTCGTAAAAAAATGTGTTTTTATTTCTGAATTGCTTTTATTAATTAAATACAGGGTTGTTAATGAAAATCGGAAAAAAGAGAAAAAGGAAAAAGTTAAAATTATCGTCAATAGGTGCAAATTCAGTTCGAAGCATAAAGTTTTTTCGTTCAAAATATCGCTTTCATGCAAGAAAGTGCACCACCTCGCACAATTTTAGCTTTTTTCATATAAACAAAAGAAGAAAAGATGGATAGATAGAATTTTCAAGATTTTCCTTGAAAAAAAATTGGATCAGATTGCAATAAAAAAAGGAGGTGTTGCCATTTGAAATTTTCGAATTAGGTCATTGTAGCCGTAATTGAGAGAGCTGAACACTCGTTTCTCGCAACATTCTTAGCGCATACCTTAAAAGTACTTGCATCCAAAATTTCATTTCGTTTCTTTGAACGGTATGATCGTCAGGGATCCGCATATTCGCAATTTGTTTTATAATCACTCTGCATTTTTAATACCAGTAATACTTAATACAAATCATGAAAACGAAAGCAAAAAATTCTCTATTCTATTAAATCTTTTTCATTCCATTTCCACTTAGTTTGTTAATAATTTGACTCTTTTGAAGCGAATCTTCTTAACACAGGCTTCGGTATGGAGCGCTAGAGTAGAAAAGCCGACCGTCACGAGCGAAAGTACATCACACCAGCGCAGGCGCAGTTGACATTCCTAATTTCGGTTGTGTTGTTTACGAAACGGAAGGACGTCATACCAACGCAGGCGACATTTCTAATTCGATTACGTTGTTTGAAGTTCGTGCTGGAGGCGTTGCAATTTAGTATAACAAAAGTGATACTACTAATATTTTAAACCCAGGTCTACGTATATCAATTGCTCATAGGGAGGAATTAAATGTTCGAGTTTTATGCGTTTCGAAACATTTTAATGGGGATTCGAACTCACAACCTTTTGACTCGCAGAAGGACGCTATAGCCCTGCGCCATGCCCCGTCGATTTTTACTTATTGGAGACATGTATGTAAACTGGAGAACGGTGTTGGCTCGTGATTTTAACCCCTTAACAGTCGCATTTCCTTTGCTATCTAATAAGATGATCCCTCCTGTTTTGGAAAGGGGCTGTCGTTTTCATTCATCTAAGAAGGCATAGAATACTTGAGATGCTTATGGATTCTACGTAATTTTTGTGTCAAATTATAAAGCTAATTAATGATTGAGTTTTAGTTTATAAGCCTAAAAATGCGATAATTCGATGCACGTCAATATGACGGGCGCGACGGTTGATGTTAATTTTGCGGATAGAAAATCAGAGCCATTTGTAAAATTTCTTTTTGATGAATTTAATTTAACTTTGAACAGTAACCCGGAAGTGTCGTTGACAAAGATTCACACAACCATTCAGTTTCTTCCAGATGTATTAATAAAATAGAATCACAGACATCTACATCATGTTTCAGTTATTACAAATCAATTGTTTCCATGATAGAATGTGATGACAGAATAGTTTTTTTGTTTCATTATACAGATTAATAAAAATGTAAATAAATGTTTTTCATTAACTACTTGTATGCCTTATAATTTTTTATCTATATTAGTCATAAATTATAAATAAATAATGAGTTTATATATGTTTAACTTATTATCATTATTATAAATAAATAATTATGAAATTTTTAAATGTTTTGTTTCATTTGGGGGAGGGAAGTGAAAGAAAGAGTTTGTGTGTGTGTGTGATTCTACTATTATACTTTTAATTATGCAGAAAAGCGTAAGAAGCTTCTCTTCTGTCGTGCGTCCTCTCACCAACGCACCCGCTTTCTTTTTTTTACATTTCGTTGGTACACTGCTGCTTCTATCACACAACTTCAGAATTTCTTTTTCTAGTCAATATCCCAAAATTCAGGGTGGGAAATGTTTGATTGAAATTAATAATCAAAGATTTACTAAAATCTTACGTCATCAATAATCGTCATCATTTATAAATGTAAATTTTACGTCATCATTTATAAATGTAAATTTTACGTCATCAATTTTAAATATAAAATTTACGTCATCATTTATAAATGTAAAATTTTACGTCATCATTTATAAATGTAAATTTTACGTCATTATTTATAAATGTAAATTATACAAGGCTTCATATAACTATGCTCTGAAATCATAAAAAATTTTAATTTTTTTGGAATTTTTATGTTTGTATTTTTCTGATCATGAAATTCAAGTGCCGTATAGATGATTCTCCTTTGTTTGTTCAAGAGTGTTTAAATAAAATTGAACATTCGAATGTCGTGTAAATAATGGTTCAAATGTGTTCATCTTCATTAAGTTAAACTTGCAAAGGCAAGAATTTTTTTCTGTAAAATAATGCTTGCTTTTTTCCCCCGCTTTGAGTACCTTGTAAATTGAAAGTTCAGTTTATTCGCCTTTTCAAGCCGAATTTTCAATTTCAAGAATTTTTTTCTGTAACAGAAATAACTTTCGGTTGTTGTATTTTTCCAACTAAGTATAACTTTTTTTCATGCTTGCTTCAACAAGTCCACACGGAAAGATGCTGTATATTTTCAAAATCTGTGCTGTTACGAAACTTATACGGATCAGAAATTATTAAAATTATTAGATGGTAAATTTAATGTCATCGTATTATTTAATTTTAAATAAAATTTGCCATTCTT
This sequence comes from Araneus ventricosus, assembly GCA_013235015.1. Taxonomy (NCBI): domain Eukaryota; kingdom Metazoa; phylum Arthropoda; class Arachnida; order Araneae; family Araneidae; genus Araneus; species Araneus ventricosus. The sequence continues at coordinate 14,961 of BGPR01030575.1, forward strand.
TAAAAAATATCCACCATAAGTTTTCTCTCATTTCTTCATTCTGTACATGATATATTATACATTTTACACTAATCAAAATAAGCAAAAAAATATCTTATTTCTTTTCTTTCATTGTTTCTATTTCTATATTTTCTATGAATCTAATGACAGCTAACTTCTCTCAGCTTTCTAGTATAGGCCATTCATAAAATTCCAAATTTTTAGAAAAAAAATAATTGAATCGAATACTTTTTGTTTTCTTCATAAAACCAACTGAATTTCCTTAGCCAATAAAAAAGTGCACAGCTAACTTTAAAGAGAAAAAATGACTTTTCTTTCTCTGATTTGAAATAATAAAGGTTGATGCATCCTTTGAGAAAGCTTTTTATACATTAAAGTTTCATGCATACGTCTATCTTAGATTTTTTTTATCAAATTTAAAAATTTGCAAAAGAATTTGGCTACCAAGCATCAAGTTGACTTTCATCTGTTAATCATATAACATATTTTAATATTATAAGGTATTTTAGTTTAAGAAAAAAACCATCTTATTGTAATTTTACCCACGAAATGTTTTTAAAATTAATAATTTAAACACATGAAATTATGTTAAAGAAGATGATAGAGCAATTGAGAAAAGTATGATAGCTGTTTTCGGAATTTCCCTGTTTTTGTTACAATAATTTTACTGTAAAGTAAAATAAAAAAAGACACTGAAGACACAGTATTTTGTGGAAATTTATGCTGAATTCAATATTAAATATAACAATAAAACAAATATTTTAACTAAGCTCTCTATTACTGTAAATTTCCATTACTAATAATGTGTGTGGATAGTTTTTATTTTTGTTTTCAAAGAATATGACAGCTTTATGAACTAAGCCCGACTTTCTTTACTAAGCTCTGGTAAAAAATACAGATTTGTTATCATCAAAAATTTGACAATCATTTGTGGGTTGTTTTTTTCATTGTAAGTGCTGTAAACCTACTTTTAAATCTGTATTCAATATTAATATCAATTTTAAATGATGTAATGTTCTGAATAAAAGGAGAAAAACAAAAACGAAAATAAATAAAAATAAACTAGGATCCTCATATTCATACAACTGAAATAAAGAAATTAAATTTGTGCGTTCTATCAGAAAACAGACATTTGCTATAATTAACATAAATATATGCAAATTAAGAATTACCAAAACAATTAATATGCAGTATATTTCCAGTCTACTCTGGAAAGTTAAAATGCATCCATAATTTAGTAATATTTGTAGAGCAGGATTTGTTTTTATTCTTCATTTGAAAATGAAAATAAAACTTACTACAAAAAGCATCCAAATTAAAATAAAAATCATTTAAAATAGTGGAATGATTTTTACTTACTTTGCACAGTGCTGGAATGGTTGGGAGGAAAATCGTCTGCTGTCACTGGTCTCCCTCGAAGGCACAGCATTTGCTGATCTTTTGGAACCAACATTGTTAATTGTTCAAGGAAAGTTCGATTCTAAAAGTAATTCAAGTTCGCTAATGAAATAGTTCTGAAATATCTTTTTGCAATTTCTGCTCATTGACTTTCATTTCTGAGACGAAACAAGAGTGCAGCTTCGAATTGATTGTCACTGATTTTTAAATTTAAAACGAGCATGAAAAATGGCATCAGTAAATTTATCGTTTGTCTACTTAAAATGTTTGTGAAAAGGAACGGCATCTCGTACGATTATGTAACTCATCAAAAGTTTGTCTCTCTGTCTTCGTTTTTCCTACTTCTCTTTTTTTCCCTTTTCTTAGCACTATAAAGAATTTCGTTTTAAACCGTAATTTCCTGTTCCATTTCAGGAAACATGTTTCAATTTTAAATATACTTTGTTCTTTTACAGAGGACTTCTTTATTATGGTTTCATTCACTTATATTTGAAAGTCATCGAGTGTTTCAAAACAGAGGAGTAAGCTGTCTATGGAAAAGGAGTAAGCTGTCTATAGCAGAGGAGGAAGCTGTCTATAGCAGATCGAAATGCTCCCTGCTGATGCTCTCGCATGTCTAGTCCGAAATGAAACACGCCGCTCAGAAAAACGTGCAACAATAGAACGACAGGTAATCTGCGACCTCTTACGGTGAATACCGTCTGTTCAATTGCATTAAGTGTAGGTCGGCAAAGAATTACTCGCCAATCGAATAGACCCCGTGTGAGGGACCGTTCACAAAAAATAAAACCATAAATGGAGAACATTAGGAGACTAGTAAAATCAATAGCGAATCCTACTTGCGTGAGGCATTAAATTATTGATTCATACCCCATTTTGTAATTTTCTAGGAAATTGTTATGATTCAAGAACTTTTGTTTCAAAACTATTTTTCAATTTTTTAGAACTTAAAATTTATTATTAAAATTTACTTATTATTTAGAACTTTTTTCATGCTCCATATTTTTGAGAAACGAATAACGTAGTGAGCAAAACTTTGGAATGTTATTTTTTAACATTCGCTTTAAAAACATGGCATGAAAACAGGAAGTGCTAGAAGTTTTACTATGTTGAAATGGTTTGGGAATTACAGGCTTTGATAGAAAAGAAATGGCGACAGATACTAATTTCTTTTGCCTTGTTGTATCGCTTTACTTTTTTATTATTACCGTGTGATTACTTTTAAAAATATTTAACAGAGGTTTATGATACAAGAAGTATAACCAAACAAAAAAATAATTTTTGGCAAATAATTTAATTGTATTCCTAGCTAAATAAATTTGAATCAGTTATAGCATATATCTTAAAACGCTATGAAGCAAAAAAATTTACTGAAATAGTTTCCTATAGAATTGTTCGCCAAAATAAAGGCTATTTTTTCAGTGCATTGAAGGGGAGGATTGTTTCCGAAAAATACGTGACAATCCTGATTTTAATGGCCGTAAAATAATAACTTTTAAATTTGTGAATTGCAAGTACGCGGGATATTTTCATTAAAGAACTGTTTAATATTGCAAAAGTTTGTGTATAGTTGTATCTATCTGTTTAAATTTCTCCTAAATGTTGTTTCCTTTCAATTTGAAATATTATTTGTTTGTATTGAAATTCTCGGCAATTTATCTAGAAATAGACTTTACTGAGATATTAATGAAGCAAGTTTTAATTCCGATTTGAAGTTTGTCGATTTCTTTCCAAATCAAATGTCTCATGGTAAATCTTTTTTTCTTATTGTTGAAGTCTGTCGATGCCAGATTTTTCAAAAATGGTTATGTGACATTTGTTAACGTTTCAAGATTACGATCAATTGTTGCTCTGGTGTGTCGATGTCGAATTAGAATTCACAGCTAGAGTCATCTAGAAGCTCTAGTTGAAAAGATAAGGTGTCATACTGCATACAATAATGAGAAGCTGAATTTCTCGAAATTACAGTGAATAGAAGGAGCTTAGGCAAAAAGACTTAATATAATCTTATAACAAATGGATGTATTTAAATTAAATTGTGTATTACTAGGATTGAAATGTTAATTGGAAATTGAATAAACGTGCCTTTCTAAACTGAAAGGAACGTAAAATGTGCAAAAACGATTGATTTTTCTTATTCTGTTGTTCCGATGATGCTCCTATACAGTAGTTTCAATACTAATATATATTTTCAATAGTGTGTGTGTGTGTGTGTGTG
>BGPR01030576.1:0-18576 GCA_013235015.1 Araneus ventricosus
CTTACGAGACCTGATTTCTGCAAGGGATAGGTAAGAAGTTAAAGGCGTTTTTTTCAGGGACTTTTAATCTGAAATTCCGACGAACTGGCGAACCTGCTTATCGCAATTTTTCTGCCTTATTTTAAAAAATGGAAATATTTCAATAGAAAAACAAATGCATTGTTTATGCAGTGCTTAATTTTTAAAAACCACCTTGTATTCCATATAAATATTGCGGAAAAGCTATATATGTACGTTCGAATTCTCCCCCCCCCGAAGAAATGAATTTTTTACGAAATTCACATAACACTGGACAACAAAAAAAATTTTTTTTCTTGTTGCTTGAGAAAGAAAGGGTTATACCTATGTATTTTTGTGCCCTGATTTCAAATCTGTTAACCGTTTTTTTCAGTCACCCATAGTTTTTGAGCAACGTAGTAACTCTTATTATATACATTAGGAAATCATATTCAACTTACAGTATTTACACAGGCATATTAAAATGTTGCAAACCTTCACTTTCTTGTGTGCTTGGTCTGTGGACTGTGCTTGGCTTGAGGAATATCCATTTTCAATGTCCAAAAATAATCGGCTAACATTTTGGGATTCCATTTCCCTCGGTAACGAGCTCCCATATTCGAGATATCCTGATGGAACTGTTGCTTGAACACCATGCTTGTCGCTTACTGATCCAAGGTTTTCAGGGTAGAATTCGAAGTGAGAGTGCAAGAAATGGATTTTCAACAACATGTTGCATCCCTTAGTTTTGAAGGCCTTTAAGCAAGCTATTGACGATTTGCCTTAGTTTTTCGCTTTGTGATTTCCGAAGAAGCTTTTTTCTAACTCCTTAAACGATGTCCATGCTGCGGCTTCCTTCTTAGTCAGTTTACTCTCAAGCACCGGATCCTTCATTAGTTGTCTAAATTGAGGCCTCACAAATATGCCTTCCTTAATTTTTGTTTCACTCACTTTTGGAAACTTCAGACGCAAGTACTGAAATCCACTTCCTGCACAGTCCATCGCTTTAATAAAATTCTTCATCAACCCTAATTTGATGGGCAATGGAGGCAAGATAATTTTTTCTGAGACAACTAGTGGTTCCTTCTCTTCATTCTTCACACCCGGTATGAGGAAATGTCGCTGGGGCCACACCTTCTTGATGTAGTACTTTTTTTTTCTGACCCTAGTGTCCCACTGGCACAGAAAGCAAAAGAACTTGGTATAGCCTGTTTGCAATCCAACTAAGACGGCAATCACTTTCAAGTTGGGCCATATATGCCAAGAATGCTTGCTGTACTCAATTCTGGACAACATATGCTTCAAGATTTTGTATGTTTCTTTCGTACGAACGGCTACATTCTACAGGAATCAAAGGGCATTTTAAGCGTTCAAGCAAACAAATGTGCATTTTAAGCGTTCTGTTCTCAGTATTAATATGCACAAGGTGTCTTTTTGTACTAAATAGATAACGCTCTAAAACTTTGTAATTGACATTTTTCAGTTATTTTGTATCGTTTTCGAGATAGAAACGCGAACTCCGAAGTTTGCCACCGGTGGCGTTGTAAGTGGTCTCATCGCATAGCTCATGGACGTTGTACTATACCTAGACACTACTTTCATGACTACAGCGGCCGTCCTTCTGAAGTTAAGAGGGGGCGGCCCTTATTTAAGTTCGAACCCTGCGTATAAAGTTTCCATCCTCTACATTAGGTATTGTACACTTTCTTGAAGCGCTGTATAGATTAAAGCTCGTACTGGTAAAAAATACTCTTTTAAACTTCCATAATAAACGTACAGCATTCTGACTGGTTAGCTTTGCTTGCAAAGTGGCGGGATGAATTGGCGAAATCGGTCCAGTTGTTGTGACTGGGGATTCAATCAGGGTTTTTCACCATATAGAATGTATAGTGAAGTAGTGTTTTTGAGATTTATCTGGAAAATGAGGGATGGAGATGGAGAGGCCATAATAGCCCAGTCAATAAAGACCCAAAAATAGTGAAATTGGGAAAGAATTTGCGTAAAGCTGAATTTTACCCCATTGACAGACCCTATCAGAGGAGAATTTTTACAAAAGTACATAACCCCCCCCCTCGTGTTTCCCCCAGTCCCCCTCAAAGGTCCAAAGTGTCAATGTTTACGAAACAGCCAGTATTTCTGCTTCTAATTATCGGATCAAGTTCAACTTTTTTTGTCTTGTTCGTTATTAAATGGGCTACAAGAATAATTAACTTCATATTTGCATTAAACTAACCATTTTTTTAAATTCATGAAAATATGAGGAAAAGTAGGTTTTCCACTTTTGAATTTTACGCAATATTTTTTTATATGTCATATTATGCGAAATTCCATTCTACTAGTATTAATGTTGTAGCCTATACTTTTTTGAATCTACTGATATATATTTTTATACTATATATATCGGTAAATTTTTTTATTATGTTTGTCAGTATATGTTCCTTACTCCCCGGGGGGGGGGGAGAAAGAAGGTTCAGCGTATGACACGACTGCCTAGTGTAGCAAAAGTAATAAAGTGGGAAATTGATTGAATGATAAAGTGGGAAACACTTATCATTCTCAGCTATTAAATGGAGGATAAATATTATTTTAATTATTTTCCCTAGCAACTGTCTTTTGTCCCGCGTAATAAGTTCGAAATTCTACCCGGTTGAGTCCTACTTCAGGCTGTTTTTAAACTAACAAAGTACTAATATAATGTCTGTACACTGTGTTAAAATGATCTCGACTTCATTTTTGTAATTTCAAATTTAAATTTTCAAATACAGTCAGTAATACAGTCAGTCGTTGCAAATTCTCCATATAAGAACAGAGCTATAACCGGGAGCACATGACAAAAATTCAGGAAATAATTATTATTGATTATAAATAGGCAAAGTAGGAAAATGCCTGGGGACTTACAACTTTGGGGGGGGGGGCTGAGATCCAAGATCTTTTGTGGTATTCTCAGGGTAATTTAATTTTTATACTTTCATTTAATTTACAAGGGCAATGCACTCGAACTTCAAATTAAAATTAAGTATCGTTTAAATTTTAGAACATTAATCTAAAAACATTTCTAATTAACTACCTTCTGCAAGTGTTGGATTATGTTGTTTTATGATTTTAAGAAAATACGTTGCTTTATAAATTAAAAATGCCTGATCTTGTAATTAAATAGTATTTAGAGTTTGTTAACAATAAGTATTATAATTTTTTTATTATCTTGTTTAAAATTACTTTTAACTTTCAATTTCGATTCTTTTTATATGTGAGATACTGAAACCAACTCTCATGAAAGTGGCCCGCACTTAACTTTTTTGTTACTTCAGTTAATCAAAATTTGGTTCTTAAAACTGCTTTATCTATATATTTAAAATAATTGACAAAACCAGAGGACCAGTCCCCCAGTCCCAACCACTGGACCGATTTAGATACTTTTTAATTTCAGATGGAAGATTATGACGTCTAGATACACTATATGCCCAAAAGTATCCGGACACTAGCAGATTTTCACATTTTTTAGAATTTCTCCGGAATGGTTTAACCGACTGCCTTTAAACTTCGGACACGTAAAGAATAGACAATAACTCACATTTTACATTGAAGATTCGATCCTGAGGGCAATTAGGGAACCGTCTACAAACTGATGAAGACAAAAACGTTTTTGGTCCACCCCGCCTCACAGAATACGGAAAAAACAAGATGAAACTGTCAGAAATGGTAATGTTTAATGTGCCTAATATTTACAGAAATTTTCGTAAACTCAACACAAATATTTGGGAAGATATAAAGCTTTTCTTAAACAATCTGAAATTTTCCCACCTTTTTTTTGCTTATAACATGCAGAGTTTTCTGTTATATCATACGAAACTTACAGAAAAGATGACGATATGTTAGAGAAGCATCTGTGTAAAACTTTGGAAAAGAATTGCTGAATATTACAGGAATTACGAGCATTTTTAGTAAATAATGTTTTACTGCGCATGCGTGAAACATAGTGTAATTTTTCTTTCACAACTTTAAAGTCAGATATATACGGCAACGTATATAAAGAAATTCAGTTCAATATCATTAGTATTCAGAAAGATATCGGCATTACAACGAGCAGAATTTTAGCTCCTGTCGAAGGGAAGCTAAAAGATGAGGGGTTGTACACAAATTGATATTTTTTAAACTTATTTCTTTAAATAGTTATATTGAATTGCATAGCGGTTAGAATTTGCTGAATACCCTTGAACACTTATCAATTACGTGCATAACTTAAATTCCAGCTAATTAGGCACTATAAATAGCAAAAATTTTATTACTTTAATTATATCATTTACATGATTATTAACAAGTTACATATTACAATTTTACGGCCAAAAGATATTTTTAAATATATTTATTTTATGGGAAACGATTTTTTATCTAATTAATTTCTTTTCTTAAAATATTTTAATATTTCTACATATATATTTTTTATTCGTTGCGAATATTAGATGTGTTCATGGGTATTCAGCAAATTCTAACCGCTGTACAATTCAATATAACTATTTAAAGATATAAGTTTAAAAAATATCAATTTGTGTACAACCCCTCATCTTTTAGCTTCCCTTCGACAGGAGCTAAAATTCTGCTCGTTGTAATGCCGATATCTTTCTGAATACTAATGATATTGAACTGAATTTCTTTATATACGTTGCCGTATATATCTGACTTTAAAGTTGTGAAAGAAAAATTACACTATGTTTCGCGCATGCGCAGTAAAACATTATTTACTAAAAATGCTCATAATTCCTGTAATATTCAACAATTCTTTTCCAAAGTTTTACACAGATGCTTCTCTAACATATTGTCATTTTTTCTGTAAGTTTCGTATAATATAACAGAAAATTCTGCATGTTATAAGCAAAAAAGAGTCGGGAAAATTTGGGAGTTTTTAAGAAAACCTTTATATCTTCCCAAATATTTGTGCTGAGTTTACGAAAATTCCTGTGAATATTAGGCACATTAAACATTACCATTTCTGACAGTTTCATCTTGTTATCTGTATTCTGTGAAGCGGGGTGGACCAAAAACGGTTTTGTCTTCATCAGTTTGTAGACGGTCCCCTAATTGCCCTCAGGACCGAATCTTCAATGTAAAATGTGAGTTATTGTCTATTTTTTACATGTCCGAAGTTTAAAGGCAGTCTGTTAAACCATTCCGGATAAAGTCTAAAAAATGTTAAAATCTGCAAGTGTCCGGGTACTTTTGGGCATATAATGTATGTCATCAGTGGTCGCCTGCCACTTGCCGTCTAACATTTTTGAGATATATCGCGAAAAAACTTTGGAAGCTCTCCTCAGCCTCTACAACCATCAATTTATCTCGCAACGGCTGTTTTATTTCACCATATTACGGGCGAACAGAACACCACTTCATGCCCCTGCGACAATAAGCTTTCGGTTATTTAAACAGTGTGGCGGACATGGAGTGAAAGAGACATCGGAAGACTCTCCTTAACGGTCTAGCAAATAATGGCGAAGGCAGAGAGATGGAAAAGGATACAAAAATACAAATCTAAAAGTCTGGGATAATATACAAGAAACAAAGGGGAGTATCATATAAAACCATATACAAACAAAAACTGTAAAAAGGAAAGAAATACACTCTGTCCCAAAAGTTTATAGACTGCAGTAAAATATATGTTTTAGCAAAATGGAAAGGCATACAAACACCAATTACAAATATTCTCATTCAAACCATATGCGACTCGCATTCAACGAAATATTTAGAAAAAATAGCAATTTTTATTTCAATTATATAACAAAATGGAGATATTAGGTGTCCCAAAAGTTTATAGAAAATATGACTTTTTAACAAAAGGTGCTCAATACAATGCTTTTAATAGTTTAAAGTCTTTCCAATTTTCAGTATGACATCATATACATGTTTTTCCATCGACATAATTAAGGTTCGTACTATCTTTAGTTCCAAGTTGTACCATGCAATTTCAATGGCTCTCTTCAAGGCATTCACTGAATAAAATTGCCCTCAATTCTCATATACCTTCCGAGACGCAATGTCCCACACATTCTCAATCGGGTTTAGATCAGGGTTCATCGGTGGCCACTCAAGAACAGTAAAATGTTTTGAGTTTAAATAATTTTTTGTAGCAATGGAGGTATGGATGGGAACATTATCATGCTGATATTACCAATTTCGTCCCCTTGTGTTTTCTGCAAATGGCATAAGATGATTTTCTAGTGTTTCTGTGTATTTAGGAGAATTCTGTCGGCCACCTAAAAAGGCCAAACCCACTTGACCGTTGAAACCGAAAGCCGCCCACACCATCACAGATCCACCACCACTTTGCCTACTGAAAAAGCTCCTGGGCTCTTTTCATAAATCATGTCAATATTTTATATTTCCGTCAGGTCCATAGAGGTTCCATTTTTTATCATCACTGAAAAGAACAGCCATCCATTTATCACCATATGGTATATCATTACGAGCCCATTTTAATCTCTTACTAATGTGAAGCTTTGAGAGTGCTAATCTGCGAGCCATTTTTACATGGATCATATAACCAGATTCTATAATTCGTCTATGAACAGTGTTCTTGGAGATTTGCAACCGGGAAGCCCTAGTAGTTCCGCGAACAACCGACATTTTCTGACTTGAAGCCATTCTTTTTATCCGTCTATCACTGAGAATATCCGTCACACGTGGTCTGCCCGAACGTTTTGGCTCATATGGCGTCTTACGAGTTAATACACGATAAGTCATACTTGTAGAACGATTTAAAGGTTTCGATATTTCCTTAACAGTCTTACCGAGCAATTTCAAATGCAGAATTTTACTCTCTTCTTCATTAGAGAGATACGAAGCTTTAGGCATCTTGAAACGCAGAACAAACGACCGCTTTCTTTTTCCTACAACGTATTTATTAGGCTCCGAATCGACGTCATGATTACCGATACCATATTTGCATAAAATTGCATTTGTCTATAAACTTTTGGGACAGGTTATTTCTGTTCATTCTACGATTTACAAATTGGCATTAAATATACAGGGTAGAACTACTGTTTTTTCAATATAATAAACATAACATATCTATACAGTAAGTTGCATCGAAATACATCATATACAACAAAAAATATAGGCAAAATAGAAGGTTCTATAAACTTTTGGGACAGAGTGTATGAGTATGAAGTGTACAATATCAACAAACAGGAGAGAGAAAAAAACTAATCAAATAAAGAAGTCCACAAAAACAAACTAAAATGGGAGTGTTAAAGCACACGTGTGTCTGTTCTGTTGATTGTTCTTTTCTCCATAAAGTGGAAGTTCTGTGTGGATGGGGAGAATAGTTCAGGTGCGTTGTCACTTCGACGAAGAGGGCGCAAAAAATTCCCCATGTCGGCTTGCAGGTATACAAAACTGAACTCATTGATACTTTAATGAGTATTAAGTCTATTAATTAAATATACAGGTAAAACATTGCTGAAGGGAGCTGAAAGTTTACTTCCAAACTTTCTTTTTGCCATATTGGGCGAAAGGTAGTGATTATTTCCATCACTCGGAACGGTAATGGTGATTTCCAATTGCATTGTCTTATTTACACTTTGCATTGTTTACACAAGTAACATTATAAAAACTTTGTTAGCGCTTAACAAACCAGATTTAGAAACGAGAGAAAAAAAATCGAGTGTGGGGACCTGATGTGCCGTTTTCAATTAGGAAACGAGGCAGATGCATTTCAATATTTTTAAAGATCGATGGGCAACTAGCGAAATCTAGTTCGTCCAAATTTGACTTTGTCCTTTTCATAATTTCATAGAAAAAGTCAAGTTGAATAACTTAAGTTTTTAATGAATGGAAATCTCCGAAACTTACTGAGATGTAGGGGAGATTTTCTATCCAAGTACTATACAGTGGAAGTCAGAAATTACGAGTAGAGATGCAGTAGCTTAGTGGTAAGCTCTCGGTTTCGGGGCTGGAGGATTGATTCCATTGAAGATCTGTATCGTATATGGGCCTGTTGGGTCAGGAGTCCAGGAACTATTTCGGCCGTAAACTTCTCAAATTGTATTAGAATGATTCTACAACAACATCTTGCAAATGTTTTACATTATCATTAAGAGAAAATTAACAAAAACATTGATGACTTATCTTTCAAATATAAAGAGCATTCCATAAAAATGTAAACATTTTCTCCCTCATTAAAATAACATTTTTAATAAACTGGTGCACTAATTTAAATTTATTAAAACAAAATTAGTATAGAAATATTATGTTATTATATAACATAAATTTTCAAATATTTATAGTATATCACAAACTCTTCACCAGATGTTTGGAAGTAGAATTTCTTACTAATCTGTACAGTTACAGTTAAAATACTATATTAAGCTAATAAGCAAAATTCGAAAGAAATCGTAGCATTTGATTATCTTTCCTTAAAAATACCTCAAAAACTGAATGTGAATGAACGAAATGCACTACGTCTAAAGTATATAATCACAAAAACATGTTGTACCATAAAAAAATCAAGCGGCTACATCGCCTTTTAAAACATTTTCGTCTGATATGGTAGTTTAGTTCAAAACAGAAAACGACTTCCAAACAAAAATTTTTCTCACGTTTCAATCATTAAAATAGTTTCTCTGATCTTTTAAAGAAACTATATGACGTCAACAATAAAAGGAAACAAATTCATAGCATAGAATTTCTTAACTCATGTATTCATTTTTGTTGTCTCTATACTTTGTAGTTAAATTCTTGTAAGAAATGGTTTGACAAAGAACGTGACTACACAAATCAATAATAGTTACTTGTCCTGCGGTGGTAATTTCTTTTTTACGTTTGTACGTGACAAAATCAAGCTTTTAAGGTCTTGAATTTTTCATGTTTAATTTCTCCTTCATATTCGATATCGAGAACATCAAATCTCATATAAAAACGAAACGCTTCCTGTGGGCAAAGGAATATTCCCAACACTTCCGTTTGTGAAAACTGGGACTTAAGATATTTCCTGACTTTAACCCTCTGAAATTATGCTAATTTCGCAGTTTTCAACTCAGTGAAGTAATCTTATGTGAGCTGTTTTATAAAGCTGTCATAAACAACTTCTGTCCTCTACTTTAAATGAGATCTTTCTAAACCCTTAAGTTTCACTTTTTAAAAAAAATTTGCAAATTCGTTACAGGAAACTCCAAATGAAACTTTTCATTAGAGAGCTTTCGTCGCATAAAGGAGAGGAGATTATCCTTTATAATTTGGACGGAAAATATATTTTCTCGAAATATTAGAAAACCTATGCTTTGAAGAAAGAGGGAGCTTTTATGAATTATCCGTTAAGCCCTCTATATATGAATAAAGTTTTTTGATCTTTGAAAGAGATTTGATGAGATGAACTAAAATACATTAACCCTCCGAGGATTATTTCGTCATTATATTTTATAGTTTACTCTAACGAAGGATCTTTTCTTGGATGTGTATTATAATAATTTTAAAAGAATATATTTATTTTGTTGTATTAAATTTAAGTATACATATTTTTGTTGATAGAATTTTTTCTTCTGAAGGTTTTACAAACTTCTAATATAAAGTTTATAGATGAAAAAAGAAATGATATATGTTGAACTTTGTTTTGAAAGTAAAATGTCAGCTTATGTTAAGGAAAAAAAAGAAATGATTTGAAAAAAATAATTTAGTTAGATTTCCGAATTTGAAATTTTCTTCTAAAACGAAATTTTATTCTTAATGCTGTAATTTCTTCTGTACCAGGAGGTGGTTTTCAAGTTCTTGTATTACTTTTTATCACAAAATTATCCTTTTTCTGGTCTCAAATAAAGCAAGAAAAAACCAAAAGATTCAAGAAAATCTGATTTCCGAAAAATAGTTTAGATTTTTATTAGTGTAATCGAAATTTATACAATCAAGATAAAGATGGGAATAGTTAAAAGTTCAAAAAACAATAAGACTCGCATACGGCTGTTTAACCTTTGAAAAATGTCATTATTTTCTTCCTCGTTATATATTTAATGTTTAAGGGTCGAGTCATCTTTAACGCTTTGTAAAAGCAACTTTAATTTTTTTAAAAGCAAATTTTAAATGATAGTTTTCTTTACAAATCTACAGGCGATGTAGCTGTACACAAATTTCCCCGCAGCATTTATTTTTTAATTTTTTGCCTCAAAATCAGAAATGCCACACTATTTGCTGGAAAAAAACCAATTTTCGTAAAACGTTTTCACATTTTTATTTGTGTAAGCACAACAAAGGTGAAACTAAGATAAACTGACAGATACTTTAAACTGAGCTTAGTTGCGGAGATTTTCTTTTTTTTTCTAAAAAGTTTTGTTTTCAACAGAAAAGCAGCAGGTGATAGCTAAAATTTCAAAAAACGTGACAAGACTCATTTACGGCTATTTAACCTTTGAACTGTGTTGTTATTCTCTTCCTCGTAACATGACAGGGTCGTGTCATACCGCTTTCTGGACTGTTGTAAGACACCGATACCTCACGATAAAGGCCAACTCATTTCCGGAAAAAAGCTCGCGAACATCTCACTTCAGTCCAGAATTCCTTGGGAGACTGGGAAAACAAATTAATCTTCTTTCTTGACAGAATTCTTGCTGAATGGAACTAGAATGCTGAAAAGCAAACAAATATGAACACGAAAAGTGGATCTGCACGCTTTATGCTGAACTAGGTAGCTGAGATTTTCTTTTTTTCCATAAAAAGTTCTATTCTCAAAAGAATAGCAGCAAACATGTTGATCAGTTCGCTTGCAAAGATACAAATAATTTTTTTATAGGCTAGAAAATGAATTATACTTTTTATGTATAATAATAGATATGAAATTTTTTAAAGAAGCAAAGACTTGGAATAGACAGACAAATGAAAATATTTTAGATTACAAGCCAATATTTCAATTCCAAAGAGTAGGTTTTTACGTACATTTATTTTCCAGCTTCATACAGTTTATATTTTAAGTAATTTAAAGAAGGAGTGATAAAGTTATTGTGAAAACTATTATTGCATCGGTTATCAATTTACATGTCACTGCATGGAGTCGGAAATTATTTTACAGTGTAAGCTGTCATTGCCATTTATTGCAAAAATGTTTATCCGTAATCATCATTTAGGTTAATATCAATTACCACACAGAACAAAACCTGAGAAGACATGAATAACTGATTGATTGCATTGGTGTCCGGCTTAGGACCTGAAATAGAGATACTTGGGAACATAAACTTGGTTTAGTTTACTTGGGTTTAGATACTTGGGCTAGTTTTAAACCGTGATCAAATGATGAGAACAATGTGCCAGCACCTGAATCCGAAATTCGACACTATAGCTGCGTCAGGACGTTTGAGTTGGTACATTGCATTTGCTTACGTGCGCTTGCTCCTCGGATGTGGAATAGGGTCTCGGGCCTGCAATTCTCTGATGCTTATTTGAAGGATGTCCCAGTAAACTTCGGTAGTCATGAAGCATGGGCCTCCATGGATAGATGGAGGACCGCATTTCACATAATTTTGAAAAATAGTCTCAATTTGGAAAATATCATTGGAAAGAAATATTTTCAAAAAGAGGCGAAGGATTTTTTCATCACAGGATTTCAGGTTTAGATTTTTCTTTATAAAAACAGAAATAAATAGAATAAATATTTCATTATTTCCTTAAACGTCCGTAGCAAACCTCTTAAGTCTTGAGATGAAATATATGTAGAAAAGAAAGTAGAAATATCTTTTATATCGACGGGTGAATTCTGAGTTAAAGGTACTGTCATAGATTACTGAAGTGAGACAATAAAAAAAGGAGTCTTTTTAAAGCATGGTGATATCGACGTTATCATCTTTGAAAGAAAAAAAAAGAATTCTTAAACGGATATAAATAAGATATTTCCAATAGAATTATTGTATTTTCTCTCGACGAATCTGTCACCCGGAAATCATAACAAGGAGTTAATGGCATGTTATTTTCCTTTCAGATGTTTCTTTAGAGACAAAATTCCAAAAGAATAATTTTTATGGAATTTTTTTACCGACAAGACGCCTGATTTCCACAAAAGGAAACTGCAGTAATGGTAAAAAAGAAATAAATTCGAGTAGATAAGATGGAATTTCTAATATTGTTCCTGAAGGTCTCTAAAAATGCTGTCACACATCCACCACAAATTCTTGTAATATAAGTTTCTTTTTTTACCCTAGAATAGATGTGACAAAAAGGAAAAAAAACTTTTATTGCTCTAGTGTGACTGAAATTGTCCACGAAGAAAATTCTTTGCAATAAGAGTGATGGTACGAAGAAATAAGTGACTTTTTAATTTTTGAGATTCTTCTGCAAGGCCATGCAATAAATGAAGCTCAAGTGTCAATAAATGTGATAATTGTTTTCATTACCGTGGGGGTATTTTTTTCTTTTGGAGGTAAGGAGTATGTAAGCGTAAACTGTGAAATATAGATATCTCCAACTGTAAAGAAGATGTGGTTAAAATCCAAATATACCTGCTCAGAACCTTTTAGAAAGGAAAAAAAAAACAACCTGTAGCGATAAGAGCACTAAATCTTGGTGGTGTACGAGGGTCATACAAGAACGTATGCCTTACTTACCTGCGCACGTAAATAGAAAGGAAATTTAGTTACATAAAATCATTTGTTGGAACTAATACAACAATGGCTGAGTTACTCTCCGATACATTCACCATTAACATTGAGACATTTTCCCTATCATTGTATTTTGGTGTCGTAGAAATCTGGCGCCTGGGATCAGGCCAGGATTATTAAATAGGCAAAGTAGACCTGCCTTTAAATAACAAAATAGGTAAACCTGTCTATGGGTCGCGCAACTTTAGGGGGCACCAAGGCCTCCAGATTTTTTATTTATGTTGCGGTACTTTCAGAAGAATACAATTTTGTGTTTTCATTTAATTTACTTGAACTTATTCAAATTAAAATCAAGTATTGTTTAAATTTTGAATCATTATTCTCCAAATTAATAATTTTTTTGCAAGTTTTATATTATGTTGTTCTATAACATTTAGAAAAATATGTTGCTCTCTAATTTAAATATGGCAGATCCTATAATTAGACAGTATTTAGATTGCGTTCAAATTTTTTTCATTTCTTTTTACTATTTTGTATAAAATTATTTTTAAATTTGAAATTTTTTTATAAGCAATAGACTGAAATAAACTCTTTTGTAAGTGATCGGTAATTAAATGGTTTATTATTTCAGTTCTTCAAAATTTGCTACTTAAAACTGCTTAAATAGAGATGGAATTATAATCAATACTAAAATATCTGGTTTTGGAAGTAGGAGAGGATAAAAGGGGGTGGGGGCCCTCTAGACCTACATTGCGTAGAGGCCCTAGAGGGCTTAATCCAGCCTTGCCTGGGATAGGAATAGTGTGTTACCGGCGAATGTAGGGGTGCCAGATTCTTCGACACAAGCTTGACCAACAATTTTAGAGCAAGCACATCGAGATAATTTCGAGTAACAAGAATCGGTATATAGATGGTGGATTCCATAATCGACAAGCGACTTTTTTCCACAATGCGCTGTCTAACCAGCTCTACATGGTAGACGTTAAAATGGTATGACTCCCCACTACACTCCTCAACGAGGAGATTTTGACAAACTTTGAAACATTAGTGTACGATCTGCTTGACGTCCGGGCAAAATTCACAATCTTTAGGACGAATCTGTCCTCGTAATCGGAAGGTAAAAGAGTAAAAGGGGTTTTACACGAGGCCAATATAGTCGGACAATAGCGTGTAGTTGTGCCGTCGGAAAAAGAACTTGCCGTTGTCTCTTCTGTGCATGCGTTATCTTTTCTGTGCATGCCTGATCATCTTTCTGCGCATGCCTGATCATCTTTCCGCGCATGCGTGAATTTGTTGTCGAGACAATATTGGTCTCGTGTAAACCCTGCTTAAGAGACGTCATTATCAGTCCCTACCATTCCAATAGTTCGGCCGATCGGAAACTGTCAACTGCCACATGTGATATCCATGTCCTAAAACAGCCATATCTGAAAATGTGTATTGCGAGTCGGTTTCCTATTGCACTACTGCGGTCCAATTCCAGATTCAACATTTCCATAAGTAAACATTTTCTGTTTCATTATTCACGTAAAGCCTTTTGTTTTATAACGAATTGAAGAATATTTTTTTGAAAATATGCTCATATTATCGATAAATGCCACATAAAGTTGAGATTTAATGAACACTAATCGACATACCACACCGAACATATTAAACTCAATGAAACTAAAAATATTGCAGCTTGACAAGTTAAAATATCTCATAGTTTTAAATTCATCATTTAAAATGTTCATAATTAAAAGCAATAAAAATGCTTACGTCTTTTAACAATTGGTTTGCATTTTTCGATTCTTTGAAAAATGCTGCGAAATGTTGGTATTCAGTTTTTAAATGATGATTATTTCTTCTATGAAAATGAAATATTTAAGTAAGTCATTGAAATACTGTAACTTAAGAGAATACGAACTGTTATATATACAAATAGTATGTACTCATAAACCATTATTAATCACAAGAATATAGGGACGAAGAATGGTTACGATCCTAAGAGTTTCATGATTTTCCAATATGATGATCATAAAACAATCAACAACCTAATTGCTTTTGCTTCTGAATAAAACAGGCTTGATTGATTTCTGGTGACAGCTTAGAGGTCTTAGGATATGCTTCCTAAGGTCCTCTTTTTCTTCTCCTGAGAATGGCTTTAGAAATCAAGTGGAATTGGTTTAAAAGTTTATATTTAAAAAAACATTTTGTTTCATGATCGACAATTTAAGAGGAATGTAAATTAAATTTTTGAGTTCGCAAGAAACTGAATCTGAATTTTATTAGCATTTAGAATTAATGAGCTAATTATAAATAAGCATGTAATTTTTTAGAATATATATTTATACAGTGGATTTTCATATTGTATTTAAATACTAAATAGAAAAGGAATCCTGTTTATATTCTGTTTTAAAAACAACTTTCCAAGACTCCTCTAAGAGATTCAAAACGCAGGTCTAATTTCAAAGTAACAAGCAAAAGCGAATAATGACAACTGAAATAATATTACAGTATTTATAAAGTTAATTTGCTATTAATGTTAATTAGGCAAATATAAGTCGTTTGTTTGAATTATCAAAATATAGTGGTTAAGACAGCAGCACTTTTAGGATGATATTGCAAATATTGAATATATAACCGAAAGCCGCAGAGAATATTGTAAAAAAAATTCTTAAAATCACCTGCAGCTTCCCTCTAGAGAACAATGGACAAAAATGTCTCTTAAATATGTAATTTTGGAATGTTTTTTAACTATTTTTATCCCAGCATCCGTTAGTAATGGGAGAACAAATATAGTTCGTCTCGAAAAGAAACGCCTGAAATTTGTATTAAAAGTGATAAGGCGGCTAAGCCGGACGTCTTTTGTTTAACTTGTCAATATTCGGAACTAACTTTGTCAAAGCAAATGTTTTATCTGGAGTCTCCGTTGGCGAGACCTCTGGGACGTTTGCGCGGTGCTTTTAAATAAATCCATCGAAAATATACTCTTTGTGATAAAGTTTCTGGTGTGTTAAAGAGATGAAGAATGGTCAGATCGATGTGTTTGCCTATGTACGAAGAACGGAGAGTGATGGAAATTATTTTATGGATTTGCAATGGCTCCCAGAAGCGTTGATATTGATATAGAAAGGAAGAACCGAAGTTCTTATGTGACAATAGTTGTTGGCATAATTATTCTTCGAAGATCCAAATAGATAATGTATTTGTTAGGAGTTGATGAAAAATGTGGAGAGCTACGCATTAAGTTAATGTATCGTCTTTTAAATTTAATATATTGGAAAAGAATGACATAATATATCATACTCACGTAGTTGTCATTTATGTCTGAACGTATATAATCGTTCAACAACAAAATAATTGTTATAATCATTATTTTGTAAAAAAGCCTATTTTTTGGAGGACTGAGATATATTTTATTCAAAAAGTATTGAATATCTAAACTTATGTACATATTTTGACGATACAGTTAATCATGACTTTTTAAATTTGTATTATTCATTTTAAGAAAAGGGTATATTAGTATTAATTTTAGTTTGTGACTCTCTAATAATTCACGAGAAATGGTTCTTAGAGCACACTGTAAAACATCCAGAGTAAAAACGTTCTTGAAGCACACAAATTTCAGTGATAGACACGAATATATATATATAAATCGTGCTTTATTTCATTTGACATATCAACACTCAATGAAATGGCTTCGATCGTGAAAATAAATTAATACGAATTTTCAGATTTTGAATAATTGATATCAAAGTTATGACAAAAATTTTTTATATCAGAAAAAGTTTTCAAACCGCAACTACACTTTCACCCAGACCTCGCCGGCTCTTGTCGAACGCCGGGAATGGGCAACAGATGGTGAAGTGCGGGTTGCGGTTCAAGCTGTGTTGGAAGCAAACTCGTAGATTAAAGCATGACCTTTAATCCACGAGTTCTCTTTCTTGCATACGAAATGGTGGAAAACAATGCCTTGCGAGTCAAAATTTCTAGACGGTTTAGGAGCAGAAATGTAATGTTAATGATAGCGATAGCGAATAATTGCTGTATAACACTCGTAAATAAATATGCAGGGTTTAATTTCAATTACTTGTATGAAACTACAGTCGACACTCGTTATAACGTCCCTCTGCGTCTCATAGCAGAAGGTCTTTATAACGAGTAGTTGCTATAGTGCATATAATTAAAAACTGTACACATGCACGCTCAGTAGTTCCATATAAACAGGCGATTTTTAAAGAGATTCCAACTAAATACTCAACTTATTTTTTATCATTGGTATTAAAAATAAAATTTTATGAATTAAAAATATATTTCTAAAACAGATTTTAAAGTAGAAAATAAAGGGTGTTATGTACTTACAAAACATTTATTTTCTAAAGAAAAAATCAGAAATGGTTGTTTGTCTTTTCTGCATATGTGCTTTTTGCAAAACATAATTTTCCGTTTCAGTTAAAGATGATAAATGATGTTCTGCCTTTCAAAAAAACATTTTAAAGTCTCAATAGAACTTGAAACGTTTTTTTTTATTCTAGGCTATTCTAGTTTTTTTCTTCTAATCTGCGCTGTGGTGAGAGGTAATTTTCACCCCCCCCGTCAAAGTTGAACTGTAACACTGAAGATTCTACATCTACGAAGCTTGGCGATACAATAATCAAGGTCATTAACGTTTAGAAACATGTTCTTTTTGGAAAAATACCGGGAAGAGTGTTCGCTGAATTAGGACGTTGTATTGGGATTAGACGACACTGTACGGTTGTTATACAGGAAGTAAAATAAAATAGTGCATAGGGAAACACAGTTGGGGATTTTATCACTGGTCGTTATAATGGAATGGTCTTTATGATGTGCGGTCGTTATAACGAGCGTCGACTGTACTTATCTGCTCCTCTTTCTTTACGGAAACTACTTCGCAGGTGCTGTCTTAAGTTAATGAATTAATCGAGTCACCTGTATCCTTATCGGAAAATACAATGCTGTACAGAAAAAACACGAGACAATTATTTAGTTCAATTGTTTGTTTAACAATTGTTTAGTTCAACATTTAAAAGGATATTTCCTTGTTCTCCTAAAGGTAACTTACTTCTACGAGTAACTTTGATTCTAATATCTGATTTTAACCAAACATACTACACATGAAGGAGCTCAGTGCTAAATTTAAATTATTAAACGGATTGTTACGCACCCGGCTACTATTTGGATTACAGAAGGATAAACAATCTTCTTCTCTGGCTAAGTTGGATTCTTTGAAAACTGTCTCACGAACAATAGATTTTACAGAAAAAATATTTCCTTTCCTTCTTAACAGACAGATTTAATTTTTAATTAAAAATAGGTAAGTTAATATTAATTAATTTCTTTCAGGTGAAAAATATCTTTTGAGGAAAACATCATTTACGCAGACTGATTTTAATTAAATTTTACTATTTCAGAAGAAACAAGGATGCTTCTCTGTAGCGTTGAAGGTGGTTTAAATAGGTCCAGTTTCATGATATGTTCCTTTTATACCTGAATGATCCGCACATGCCCTATAATGATATTAAATATAAGAATACCATTGACAAATTAAGGTAAGTGAATTGCATTTTTCTAATAATATAATAGAAATGATTGACATGCTTCTGCACTGTCTTCAACAAACAGAAAATCTGACAATTTTGTTTCTCATTACACAGAAATATCTTATATACATATATTTCTTTACTCTAACATTTCGTCCATTTTTTTCTCTAGCAGTTCAAGATACATTCCACAGTTGAAATATGAAAGTTAATTCACTTATTTTTGAAACAGAAAAAGAAAAACATTTACTCACTCTTTCCTTCTCGGTAGCAGAAAATTTCATTTTACCAGAACGAGTTTTGAAAAGTTTGCTTTACTCATTACGTTAAAAAAATTTCTGCTTTAATTTGATTATTTCGTTTGAACACAGATTTTTTCTTACTTTTGATTTTTTTCACCTTTTCAAAGAAGGTTAAAACGTAACCGAATAATTCACTGGAAATATAAGTTTTTTCTGTCCTCTCAATTCTGA
>BGPR01030577.1:0-18576 GCA_013235015.1 Araneus ventricosus
GAATAAATATGGTATTATCAAATGTACAAACAAAGCAAAAAAGGTGGAGCCTCAAGTTAAAAACTTTAATTTATTTATATTTTTTCATCTGCACTCAAGCTGCCATCTATATGTTTTAAATTTATTTAATAAAATTTTCAATATGTATCCTATTGGTAATAACTGGCATTAGAGCTTTAGTCTTATTTTCAATATTTTAGAAAACAAAAGTGGGTACGTTGCTTAAAGACAACACTGGGAATTTAGGATTAACACGTTGTAATGCCAAAATTATAATAATTTTGCTTATGTAGTGTAGAGAGTGTCAGTTCTGATGAAATATACTTATAGAATGTAAAATGAAGCTTTGGTCACATTTATAGGGTCGAAAGCTCCAATAACAACTTCTATGAATGATTTAACACGTGAAGACAAACACCTTTTGCTATAGAAAATGCTGTCGCAAACGTATATATATATATAATTGAAATAAAAGTTTATTTACAGTTACCAGAAATCATCGGTTCAGAATCCTTTTCATCTGCTATATTTTATCTATATAAATATTTCTCCAGTGCGACTTCCAGAAATCGCGTTATTTAGCTATAGAATTTAGCAACTATAGCAATTAATGGGTCATACGATTTCACATTTCAAACGTAAACAAACGATTGGAATTTGGTTAGAGCCTTCTTTTTCAATGAGTTAAACATGAATCTCAAACGGGCTGTTAAATATTATCGTATCAATGAAAAAATACAAATTCAATGTGCAAATGAAGCAATTGAAGAAAGTTTTGGAAAACGTTTATTCGCCAAATGCATTAACACTAAACCTTTTTACTTTACTTTTGGCGAGAGTTTTAACGGTTGGAGCGATTCTGGCGCTCTTGGTAATGAGATTGCACCCTGTTCTTAAGTTCTTAGAATTTTCTTTGTTAGTTTCATTTGAATGTTGAATTTGTCTTCTAAATGCTTATAAAATCAGGAAAAAAAACCTTTTTGAAAGCCAACAAATTTATTCTGTGTTGATATAAGTTAAAGCATCAGAAGCAAAATTATCAATCATCAATGTACTTTTGATAGGATTATAGCGAGCGCCTAGTTTTTAATAGTAATGTTTTATATTTTTATGTCTATTTTCTTCGTTTCACTGAAAGGTTAATTGATTTTGTTGGCTATCTTAAAGTTTTTATTTAATTACACTAATTGCTACCAGCCAACAAGCATCATATTATTTGCACTCTTACAAGTGATAGGCGCTTAGAAGAAGAGTTAATTCTATTTTGAGCAAATAATTTAGCAAAATACAGGGTGCTCATAAATTATTGGACCCATTTCAAAATTAATAATAAAAAAAGTAATAATGTTACAACTGCGTTTTTCAATGAGAGAACAAATAAAATTTTTTTCATATAGGTGGCATACCATTGTGACGTTCTAAATTTGCCACAGATATGCAATGACTGCCGATCAGCAGAAGCAGATGAGCGTTTTTGGTTTCTTTTAGTTTTTCTTGAATATCTCGAAAACTATTCAGTTGTAGAATTACAACTGATTTAACAAATCAAAGACCGTACAAGTCCCTGTAAGTGCATGCTTTTATCTTTCTTCTAGCTTTAATAGTTTCGCAGATAATGGCACTCAAAAATGGGAGATGTCCAATAATTTATGATCATCTTGTATGATCTTTGCGCAATCATGGCTCCTTCCATTGATATTTTACACATAAATTCAAAAATTTCCAGAAATTTCTAGTATCTGAATTCGTAATCATCCACTGAACATACGTCATCGAAACAACAGCAAAAGGTATCTTTTCTATTTTGGTTTCAATAAATTTTTTGAATTTGTTGTCATCTATTTGTGCTTTTCATCCAACAAACGCCTCCCCACAGGTTAAAAATCACTAATGTACAACTTCAAATATGAAGAACTAGAAAAATAATGAATGCACTATAGCAGAATTCGGAATAAGCTTCTTCGATGAAGCCTTCCAAAAAATGACACATTTATATTCATTACTAATGATACAAAATTCAAATAATATTCATTTTGGAGGACGAAATGAAATTAACTTAAACCCCAATATTTAAAAACATATATTTCTTCTCTCCATTTAAAAATCACGGATGAAAAAAAACTCAATTACAGAAAAAAAAATAAGGGAGGGGAACCTCACATAATATGTTATAAGAGCACTTAATGCAAAATCAAAACACAGGATGGGGAAAAGAGAAAAAAAAATCGAGTAATTTGTTTTTCGTTGTTAGGAAGAGGGGGTAGCAGGCAGGAACCTAGAAATCAATTTTTAATTTCTCGCTCCAATTAATAGAGGCAGCAGTAAAATAGGGGTGGATCCTTCATTTGTGCTTTAGTAGAAAAAAAATTAAAATGAAAAAACATGAAAGAAAAATTAACATTCTTGCACGCTTTGAAAGAAGTAGTTTTTTTTAATGAAAACTAAAAACATTGGCCCTTCACTTGTGAACAAAACTAAAGTTATCAATTGTGAATTTTTTATCCGAATTCGGTCGGTTTTTTTACTTGATTCGGTAGAATAAATTGGGCTCTTCTTAGCTATCGGAGGAACTTATAACAGAGTGTTTATTTATAGTGTTTCTTAGATAAGTGTTTATGTGAAATTATTTTTCTTTGTTTATCTTAATTAATTTCATTTTGAAGTACAGATGTCATTATGGAGCTAGTGCTAGAGGAAATCATTAAAATAAACTGCGCGAGGTGTAGCTCCAATTTGATTTTTTTTGTGTTCATTATTTGGCGCAACTTTAAGTATCGTAAGTTTTGATGAATCTTCACTTCATTCGGTTAATTGAAAATTGGCAAATACGGGTAATTTATATGTCATTTTAAGTGCTTCGCAAAACAAAATCGAGAGTCTCTCTAGTATACATTATTTTTATATCTCCATATGAGGTTGTCAATTACAATACATGGTCTAAAAGAGATATTGGCACTGCCTTACGCAAACAAATGTTCTATAATGTTGTCTGTGGAAATCCTTTAAAATATCAAAAGTAATTTTTTCCCTTCAGTTTTCTAATGTCGTAATTTTCAATGTTTTATTTTATAATTTCGGAAGCTATTATAAAAAGAAAACGATTTTTAAAATTAAAAAAAATCATTTCTTAATATGCTGGTTTTATTACCACATTATCTTTTCTCCAAATTTGGCATATTTAAACACTTTTATTTAGCTTGATTTGTTTCATGTTTATGAAGATGGAATTTTAGAAACGATTTTTGACCCACTTCTTGACCTGCTAGAGATTTGGAATTTTGTGCACTTGTGTGTTCTTGATAGCAAAAAGACTGCTTTATTATTTTAAGTACTCAATTATCAGTTAATCTTTAATTAAATTAAATTTTGAATCTGCATCAGTGGCGCCAATTCATAGTGAGTTTGAGAAAAAGTTAAATTCAAAATTCCATAATATTTATACTAATGAATTATAAGTTCAAGTCTAAAAGCTGAAAATAATTAACAATCTCCTGTCTAAAAAGTGAAAAATGATTAGAATTTTTAAAAAATCTTTTGTTTAGTACACTAATAAAGTATGTTTTTAGAAACTTTTTTATTAACCTTCCAGCAGGTAAGCGCGTAAGTGAGAGAAAGAAGAATTCTAACGATTCATATCTTTTTACTAGAGGTAATTTACGAAAGCATGACCTTCCTCCTTTCAACGAACTGTTAGTCATTGTTTGGAATTCGAGGCGATAATAGAACTCTGGTAATCTGCTATTTGTATTTCAGAAATGCACGCCACCGTTGCAATTAAATGAATATGAAACTGACTAATATGAAACTGACTTCTTGCTTTTTATATCTAAATTTCAATTGCCTTTTCACTTACTGGTTTATAGTAGAAATGTTAAATATTTGAGTTGGAGTATTGGCAATTTCATTTATCTTATTTTCACGTCATTCAGCTAATTCTATGGTCATTTTATACTGTTTTCCTTGGTTTACGTCTACATTGCTTCCATTCCTTTTTAAATAAATTTTTTTAAATAATTGTACTTATGAACCTTACTCAATTACAACATAAGTTTAGTAATTACCCTCTTAAAAATTTATATCTTACAATAGCGCATTTAGGAAATACGTGCGACCTTTCATGTCGGTATGGAGGGTGTGCCTGCTGGAAGATTAAATTTATTTAAATTTATCTTTAATTCTAACCATGATAACTTGCACGGAAGATTAAATTTATTTAATTCTAACCATGATAACTTGCACATAGATAAATAAGATATTTTCACTGGACAGAGCACCGAAACGATTAAAAGTGAATGCAGTAATTTACTAGAGGGAGTATTCTCCCATCGACTTTCTTAAACATCCCACAATATGGAGCATTTTGTGTTTAGATTCATCGAAGAGTGAAAAGAATAGAACAGGAATTTTGAAAAAGCCCGTCATTCGATATTGGTCGACTAGATTATAAATTTGAAACGAATCAACAGTCATAGTGTTATGAACACATACCAAATTTTATTCATCTTGTCTGTTGCGTCTTTGAGTTTTCAAGTTCACATACACAAAGCAAAGATAGTATTCTTTTGGGTTTTTTTAACACATTTGGTTCAAAATTTGACTTAGATCTACAACTTTGGTGCTAAGATCATATACTACATCTCATCTACCTAGCTTTGGACTTTTTTGAGTTATAACGTTCACGTACACATGGATACTCAAACTGACAGGCAGTAAACACTTAGATGGATTTGGTCCATCATATGACACACACCTGCAATTTTGGATATAAATATATACGCCTAATTTCACCCATCTTTCTCGTTGCATTTTTTATTTTAGATTTTCACATGCACACCGACAGACAGACTGACTCAAAGGCTTCTATATGATTGATTGTGTCCAACATCTAATGGAAATCTACAATTTTGATGTTGAAGACAGCACACTAAATTTCATCTGTCACTTGCTGCATCTACACACCGACAGACAGACTGACTCAAAGGCTTCTATATCATTGATTGTGTCCAACATTTGATGCAAATCTACAATTTTGATATTGAAGACAGCACACTAAATTTCATCTGTCACTTGCTGCATTTTTGATTTAGCTGTTCAAAGGCAAAAATAACACGAAAAATTGCTTTATCGGACTCAGTGAGGTCTAAAGGATTTATCACTCTATCGACGTCAAGTTTCTTGACGATCACAATACTTTTCCTTAGTATACAAGAAAGAAAATATGCGCCTAACTATTCAACACGACTTGCAACAACCAGCTAAATTAAATATGTATTTGTGGTATTTGTAACTAATGTAAAAAAAACATTTTGTTAAATTATTGATTCTAAGACTATTACTAAAATGCCTTCAAAAAGAAATTAATTAAATAAGAAAAATCGTTTGGCACGAATATATGTCAAAAAGTAATAGAAACAGAATGACAACTCCATATTTGTCTTTCGAGAACTTTGCCTAGCAACGAGGAAGAAAAAATGTTGAAGAAGAATTCGATGTTAATTTGTGTGTCTGATGTTGTTGTATATAGTTGTGTAAATATTTATGTTAAAAAAGTGTCTGTTATTTGTGGAAGTTGTGAATAAATGTGTTGTTTTGGAAGGAAGACATCATCGTACTTCATCCAATGTTTGAAACACAGTGCAATCTATTTATGTTTTGCAGGCATAAAATTATATACATCTATCGCGTTATATTACCAAAGAAAATATGAAGCAGGAATTAAGTAATTATTTCATGCGGCGAAAATATTGTTCTTAATATTATGAGCTGCAAATGCAAGATGCGCAGTGGAATTCAAATTTAAACTGACGAATCGCAGTTTACGTGTCTCACGTGACCACGAGCTTATTCCATTTCATCTTTTATGGAATGAAAAGGTAGATTTTATCGCAAAATTAGTTACCGAACACAGCCCGTACTTTATTTGGATTGCATCAGAGAATATTCTTTCCCGTATAAAGCACAACTCTGAAAAAAGAACTTCAGGAAATTACAGAGATAGTAAATATTAGGAAGAACTTGGAGAAATCCCAGACATCAGATCCATCTTCAAATGGACAAAGAACAGAAGAGAAGACGTAATTTGCGCCAGAATTTTTAGCAAAACATTAATAATACCAGGCCTTTAGAATAAATTTAATCTTTCAGACAATCCAATGTGTAATGCATGTAACATTATGAACAATCAGAATCATATTTTTTTTCACTGCTCTAGGTATTCAACCATTCGTGGTCATCTCTGGAACAAACTTGGACTTGTTTCTTGAACAACCTATAGATTTAAGGAACTCACAAGCAAAGTCTTTGAAAATAAACAGAACGGTTACGGTTATAATCAACGGCCTCCTCCTTTCTATGGTAGGTGGCGCTACTGGAGTCATCTTTTCCCATGATGCCTCTCTGTCATTCTTGTCTGTGTGGTTGTCTCATGATGTTGTACTCTGTTTTGTCTTGTGTGTTGTAACTTTAATGTTCTGTGCTGTGGAACGTAGCCTAATAAAAAATGGTTCCTAAAATTGACTGGATTCTTCAGCAGCACAACACACAAACTTGAGTCTCGTCCCTCTATAACCTTCATATTTTCCTCCCGAACCTGAAGTTTTTTGACATTTTTTAATTTGAACCTTTTGTGAATACGGGGATGATAGCCTATGCAGCTAAAAATCCCCAAAAACCCCTCAAATCAATCAATCAAACCATTTCATCAAATTACGTCCAGTTCCTAGTTAAAAGTTCTTTCTCTGCTGGGGATATAAATAATAAGGATTGATAAAACACGGAATAGAGAAAAAAAAGTGTCTTGTAAGTTAATCAATTTGAACTTGGCTGTTTCTCGAACAGGGGATAATGCATTTACGCCTGCGAAATACACTTCAAAACATTCCTTATCCTTTTTGCTATGCAATCTTTGATTTAATTTAATAAATGGGAAACATGGCTTTCTCTTTATCGAATTACGGGGAAAATGGGTGTAATTCTTGTTCTAAATAGTAAAAAATACAAAATTTGTTGTTGGATAGTCATGGAAAAATCTCTGTTTTTATTGAATCGCTAAAATAGTTTTAATGATGTTTTTCCTCGGTAAATAAAATGAACATTCAAGCTTTTTCGAAATTTTAGAACAGCTGAGTTATTATATATATTGCTTTCCGAAAAATTACTTAAAAATAATGCCTACTTATGTTAATAAAATGGAATAGAATTATGTTTTCATTAAAAAAACAACTTTTGTAAAAATTCTTATGTGATTTCTCTTTACACAGATTTTGAATATGTTTGAATAAATAAAACATTATTTGATAAACATTGTTTATCAAATATTAACACAATTTTTATATATATTTATATATATATATATATTTTATAAAATATTTTAATTTTATCACAATAAAATTTAAAGGTACAGAATAATAATACAATTTTGCAGAATTATAATGTGCTAAAGTTTTTTTCTAGGCGTAATAAAAACTTAAATTATGGGAAATGCACACAAAAAAATTAAGATCAACAATACGAAATGCATTCGAAGAATTTGTATTTAAATTAATTTCTACACGAATTTATTTATTTACTTGTTTCATCTGTGGAAAGCTGAAATTTTGTAATTATGTAAAGAAGAACGCATTTTGGGATCTCTCTATTTAGAATGTATAAAGAAATATTTTTATATAAAGAGCGTTTATTTGTTGATTTTAAATTAGATAAGTTATAAGCTAAATTCAATAAAATGCAATTATAAAGATAAATAAGTGATGATACTAAAAGGAAAATATTGGATCCATTTTTTGTCATTACTTGAGAATAGAGAATTTTCGATTTCATGGAACGACAGTTATGGAAGAAAATCATAAAGGTTTTGGATTGGTCGTTGCAAGCTCGTGAGCTGATTCCACAGGAGATCCGTCATGTACGAGGCCTAGTTAGCATAAAATCTGTTGTCTAGGTCAAAAGTCTTTATGCTGATTTGGCATGAAGCTTGTAATATGCAACGCCGGCACAGGTGTTTTTCTTGTCATCTGATCCGGATTCAAAATTAGGATGCAGGTCGCCAAATACCCGTGATGAAGCTCCAAAATTGAAGATTAGTTAATTAATCTAAACTGAAAAGGGTAATTTTAATGTGATTAAGAACGTAAATACATTGGCCGCGGAATGAAGCGATCCGTTTCTGTACTTCTGTAAAACTAAACAATCACGAGTGCTCCGTTCCACACTATTTGGAGCGCTTCGCACCGAAACCCGTTGTCAATGCGAATATCCGATGAGAATTGGACTGTTGTGGACGAAAAGTTTGGAAATCCAACGTCGTTCATTTTCCATTCGGCGCATTCGGTCATAAAATTACGATCCTGGAGAAGGGAAGCGAAGCTTTCTCACAAAAGCGAAAACCATAAAATGGAGGAGGGGGACAGTGGCTGCTTCGTCAACTCAGAAACAAGAGGTGCTGCAGAAGCTGTATAGATCCAAGTTGTGGGAAATTTTATGCTGAATATTTTGGTATATAATGATGATATATGAAAAACTAACTTTGAGCTATAAGAAAAAAAACTGAGAATTTTCTCTTCATTTTTTTGGCTATAACTAAAATTCCTACAAAGGTTTTGGTGGCAAACCTCAGGTTTGTAATCAGCATCCCAAAATACATAAAAGAGCAAAAAATTGCAACTTCTACAGAATTTGATTTAAGAAACTACTTAACGACTAAACTACTGAGAGAAAGAGAAAAAGAGCAAAATGAAGAAGTCGCGCCAAGCGAGAGCTGCTCCAGGGGCAGCCCTCGGGGTTTGAATTTCAATGGGAGAAAGGGTTGCTTTTTTCTTCCGACTGAGAGCTCCGAGTTGCTCAATGCGCGAAATTTCGATCCTAGGAAGGGCAAAACTCTCTGCAGCTCTGGTCTGTCTCTCTCTTAATATTTGATTTATTTGCCGCCTTCCTTTTACGTTTTTTATTACTTTTTGCCGTTTTGGATTATCATTGAACTCTTAAAGTGGAAAAGTAAGCAAATTTGAATAACAAGTTTTAAAATAATTTCAGGGAGTACTGCAGCTCTGCAGCCCTAATGGACGAGCCGACACTGGAGGGGGAGTGAGGCTTTCTCTCGAAATAGGGAGGGGATCCCGTTTAGAAAACGGAAGGAGTGGTAGGAACAGTATCCCTAGGGGATTGAAGTGACCGGTGGTGTGGGTTGCATGGAACCTCCGTGAATGACCAACCTAAAT
This sequence comes from Araneus ventricosus, assembly GCA_013235015.1. Taxonomy (NCBI): domain Eukaryota; kingdom Metazoa; phylum Arthropoda; class Arachnida; order Araneae; family Araneidae; genus Araneus; species Araneus ventricosus. The sequence goes on from BGPR01030577.1 coordinate 9,216, forward strand.
GGATGGACTGAAAATTGGAACGATTCGGTGTGGAGCGGAGTGCTCGTGAATGTCGAGCTTAATGCGCACGCCAACTGCGCATCGTTTCAGTTTCTTGCATTGTGTAAACTGTTTTGGTCTGTCTACGAGCATAAAACTAAAAATAACTTAATAAAGCGATGATGATACTATAAGGGGGGCTTATTGGCTGCTCCTACATTGGAATTAAAAACTGTTTTATTAAAAAAACTTACTTCATATAGTAACTTCGAGACGTTGTCCTATGGTTTTTATTTCTTAAAGCGTAGTTTTATATTGTGAATGATTTTACTATTTCGGAACTGCTTTTTGAAAGGTTAAGTTTTTCCCTTTTACCTTTACTTTAATGCGCGATAAGAAATACAATAATAGGAAAACATACCTTAGATACGTAATGGTTAAGAGTTAAGTAAATAATTTTATTCAATGAATATCATGAAATGTATTTAAGCTAATTATTGCAAGCTTAATACATTTTTTATTACCAGTAGCAAACAAAAATTATATTGAAACTTTACTTGGTAAGTAAACTAACAGATACAAATAGAATCGTAGATTTTTACAAAAACTGTCATGTTTATTAAAATAAGTAATAATCATGCAACGTATTTTTAAGTAGTTTTTTTATCGATAATTAGGTAATCTTATTTTAAAATGAAGAAAATCAATTAATAATTTTCGAACTGTTTTAACAATTCACACGTATTTCTTACAACGTATGTCTCCTTAATTAACAAATTATAAGACAGATAGGAGTAAGCGAATTTAAATTTAAAAAATATCTCATAAGAAAGTTTATAATCAATATTTCTACTGAAAATATTTCAAAAATAATAAATAATTTATATAATCATCCAAGAAAAATGTATTTCTTCAAAATATATTTATTCATTTAATCTTCCTACTTAAAATCTTTTCAGTTTAAAGTTAAATCAGATTATATTAAAAGTGCATGCATTCGCATATAATAATTTTTATACAAAAATACAATATAATATAAGATGTATATAAGCATTAAACTACTCTTTCCGAAATGTAATTTAAAATTGAAAAGTCATGACTTTGTCAAAAGATGATAAAGAATACTCAGGAAAGGAAATAAATAAATTAATATTATTGTACTAATGTGATATTTTTAGCATTTCAAACTTCGTAAATTTTCAAGGGAGATTTTAAAGTTCATCAGCTCAATTTTTAATCGCCCCCTTTTTTTCAAAGAAAAAACCCCTTTGAAGTGCAATGGAACAACAACACAGAACCGTTAAGTTGATCTTGCATTAGAACAAGTGGGAACATGCATCATTGAACACCGATACAGGGAAAAGAGCAAAAAAGGAACAAAGAGCGGTACCAGAATGCTTTGCTCTCTCTTTCAGCCAATGATTTCATCACGTGACTGTGGTGCCGAACGAGGTATTCGCAAAGCGTTTTCGGCATACTTCGTTTGTACGATTTATTCTTCTAGCGTGCATCTCACAAAGTCATTTTTGAAAATGTAAAAACTCCAAATGGCTTGTTTAAACATCAGATTATTCGAAGCTTTGGCAGATATCTAGAACTAGAATATGCGGAAATTTGGTTTTCAGCTATTATGTCGTCTGTTTATGCGAATGATTTGCAAACGCAATTTCAGTTTCACGGTAGTTTATTGAGTTACATTTATTTTGCGAATCTTTGCGATTGTGGCATTTTTTCCAATTTAATATGCGGTATGAATATCGCCTGTGTTATTTTTTTAGGGTAGGTTCTGTGGAGATTCCTTGTAGGTAATGGTATCCAGTTGAATGATAAATTTATTTCAATATCGAGGAATTTTATTTGAAGATTGCGGTGAAAGGATTATCTTTATTATTAAAACGAGACGAACTTCAGTATTAAGTTACGGCATGCAAATATTTCCAACATTCGTATGTTCCATTAAATATTAAATATGTAGTAAATATAAATATTTTGTTGAAGAATTGTTTCCTAAATTTGTAACACAATATTTTCAATTCATATTAGTTTATACTAGTTTAGGCTGAATTCAGATAAAACTAAGGGATTCTGTTGCATGTACGGCCCATACCTGAATTGATGATATATTTTGGGAGAGATGTATAAAAAATACTGCGATAAAAAACAATGCATTGATCAGAATCTTTTATTCATTTTCTTTGAAGCATCGTTTATTTTTATTCTTTTGTAGACTATTTTTATTTTGTATTAAAGGGTTAGGTATGTGACTACGTCTAAAAGACGGTTTTGGGTTGAAATTCACAAAAATTTTTTATGGTTTTACTTTAAAGCCCATTTATTTAGCTTTCTAAATTTGGGTTTATTTTATTTTTACGATGAATAGAAACGGAGATATAGAATTTTTTATAAAGCACGGTAGCTGAAAACGAAACCGGAAGTTGGCTGTTTTCCCTCGTTATACCCAATACACCGCACTCTGAAGAATAAATTAATTTGCTTTTTATTTATTTCGATTAATTATACACTCTCTCTGCAAGTCATGTCAATTTGAATAAGATTTTGAGTTTCGACAAGCTACTATGAATATTTTTGCCAAAATGCACATTTGTGGAGTTACAAAATTCACGTTTTGGGACATCGATAGCTTAATTGTTGTTTAATGATTGATTTTAAGATCTTAAAAGAGTATTTCATGAACTAGGAACAGTTCCTGGCCAACATATACATTGAAATAATATCTTAACCTCAATAACCATAGAATCGTCACTTCTAATAGACAGTCTTTGGCAGGAACAAAAAACGCTAGAAAAAAATTACGGGCTCTCAGAATGAAAAAATGTGATAAGATTCTGAATAAAGAAGGTATATCCTACAAATGTGACAAATTTCAAAGGAAGTTAAATAAATATATTTTTAATGAAAAGCAAATTAAATCTTTAAACGCGTTTTTTGGAAAACTTATATTTCGTCAAAAGTCACTTACGCAAAACACGATATCTCAAAACATTATCTATATATTTTCTTGAAATTTTGTATATATGTTGTCTTAAGTGCAGTAAAGGCGATGAACTAGACATATAGTTTTGAGATCAATAGTTTTTGATTTAGAGCTGCCTAATGTTGATTATACCTATGCATTTTGTGAAATTTTGAATAAGAGAATATTCGACTGGCCATAACTTTCTGTAAATGCAAGTATTTCTTAGATCCTAGTTCATTGCCTTCACCATAGCTGTAAATGTGCTGTGTAGAGAAATAATTTGAATATATGGATTAGAATTTCTGCTAGAGTGTTTTGCTTTTTGCTCTAATTTTACCCCTTTTTTACCTAAATTATCCCATTTTACTGAATCTCAAGTGACATAAAATTTCCTGACTGGTATTAATGGTTGTTTTGAATCATATTGAGTCATAAAATGAACTGAAATTGCACATTAAAGCGATTTTCAAAAATTCGTTCCCGCACGTAGTCAGATACCTTAATGTTATTTTGATCAAATTGAAACTTTCAGATGAACGAAAAATGTAACCTTTTCGTATTAAATTCACAGCTATACGAAATGAAATTTTCGAAAAATTTGTAATTGTAATTAATAGCAATTCAAAGATGTAAAATGTATCAAAAGTGACGAATATATGTAGGATGGAAGCCTAGCTCCCATGTGAGTTCAAGTCAGATGAAAAACGCACAGGTATGGTATTTTATATGTTTAATAAGATTTATCATATGTCTCCTACAGTTTTTAAATCGAATTGTTTTCAACTTTTAAATACATGACCTGATTTCTTTTTTTTCTGACGCTTAACTATACATATTAAGATTTTTATTCGTTGACCTAGTGTTTGCGTGTGTTTGAATTTTTGACCCTTGCTTTGTTAATGGTTTTTTGATTTAATGTCCTAATTTTTTTAATGTGTGATTTTTTTTATAATTTAAGTCTGAAAGTGTGCGGCATGGACTTTTGGAGCCTCAGTGTGTTTTTGGTGCTTTTGTAATTGCGTGTTTTCGTTTTAAAACATTTATGCGTTTACATTTTTATAATTGATGAGGTTTTGAGCTTTGAACTGTTGTATTCTCTGCAGTTACTTTTTTCCTTTGTGTTTCAATTCGCTTTGTGACTTGTGTTTTTTGTATGTTTTTGATCATGCACTCTGTAAATGGAGTCATCTCTGTAGTGTGCTTTCTTTGAATAAATAAATTCGAACAATTAAGATGGCAAAAAAAGATACAAGTGGAAGAATTATCCGGACGGTTACTGCCCTTTTACATCAAATAATATTACATCGCGGGCAGTTGAGAGCGGTATGCTCCATTACTCGCAATCGCACCATGTCTGTTCCAAGCAAAAGCGCGCTCAGTTATGTCACGTGACGTGAGCTTGTAAGGCGTTGTCAACCGGTGTGTCTAACGGGTCTATTCTGGTACCCCCGGTTGGGTTGGGAGACGTCACTTTTTCCGCTTCAATCGTTCATGTAAATCAATCATGCAAGTTTAACAAGATGTGGAGCTTGTATAAAACTGTCACATAAATAAGTAATACTTGCAAGAAGAAGTCTGCTTCATGACCTTAACCATTAGTGGGTGAGGCCAGTGTGTTATTTATAGCTGTGAATATTTGATTGTTCCTCCCTGAGTCCTCTCCCTCCCTCTAACCTAATTGGAGTATCCCTCGAGTACAATGAGTTTAGCCGATTCGTTCAGTCTCATTTCTGACTTCCAATCTGAGCATTTTTTTTTTGCGCTTGCTCAAGTCGGCGAACTCAGTACGCCAGAAAGTTGTGCTCTGCCAACAGATTCGAAGACTAAGGGGTCTATTCTGGTACCCCCGGTTGGGTTGGGAGACGTCACTTTTCCCGTTGTTAACTTGCGAAAAGTGACGTCTCCCAACCCAACCGGGGGTACCAGAATAGACCCGAAAGACACGGCGGACACACGCAGAAAATCTGATAAGTAAGCTAGAGTAAGAAGATTTTTCGACTCTTTCAGTGAAAACTGCCAAACATTTTATACACCTGGTGAACAACTCACGATCGACGAAAACCGATGGAGTCCTTTCGTGGGAGATGTTCATTTATTCAACATACATATACCGAATAAAATTTCTTCTTTTTCAATTTTATCTGTCATTCTTTTACTTTATTTCTTTCTATAATCGTCCCTGAACGGATCGAAGTAATAAACAGAGAAAAATGGGTAGAAATATGAAGCAGAGAATGAAAAAACCACCTGTCGTACTCAATACGCCGCCCCTCCCAAATTCTGCCGTGAAATAAAGTATTTTTAGGTTCAACGACTGCCTTCTTCTTTTCAAGATGCTCTACAATTCACCTTTCGGAATATCGTTATATATATTTAAAAAAAAGCACCAAAAATAGTTATGAAATTTAAAATAACAGGACATCAAATCCCATATTCATCATATCATATCATCATCATATCCGTGACATATATTTCCCTCAAATTTATGAGCATTCCGAGCTTGTTAGCATATTAAGTTATTTCAATTTCAAAATCGAAGAGTCTTGAGAATAATTTAAACCATCTGAGCTTTCCATAAATATTGTATTAACTAACCGACATTCAAATGCATTCCTTTAGGGCGTACTTTAAAAACAACTTCAATGTGAAAGCGAGAGATGTACTTCAGAACGACAATTTTGCTTTTCCTAAAATATTTCACCTCTGATATACAAAATTTAACGATGCAACTCTCTGGGAACGATAACAGATAAATCTATACACGACTTTCATCAATTCGGAAACATATCTGACAAAATATCCCGCGGTACTTTTTGCACTTTCCCACTTTCGACCCATTTCAATTAACACAGTAACAACCACAATAGAGCAATCTTTAGAACTTATTACTTCTCCCATTTCTGTTTGAACAGTTTCTGACGTAAAAATGTAAGACACTCACCGATCGATTATTTCTGGCCTTCTCTAATGAGTTCATCTCGAATTTAATTGAATTCGATCAAGCAAATATTATTTCGGGACCTGCAAGACATCCTATCCAATTATGCATGCATATTTGCTGTTGTTGGTTTCTTCGCTATGTTGGAGACAATGCGAATTTTATCAAGTTCAGCACCTCTTTTCAAAGGTATCCAGTAATTAATGCTCTGCTTCTCGAATTTTCTAGAAGTGTTGTGGGAAGCCTGAATTCTGATTCCGTCTGTTTTTAAGCGTAATTACAGTTTGAAGTTTATTATCGAAAAAGTGTTTTCTTGATGAAATGAAAAATTCTTAATTTCTCGTATGAGAAGTATCAAGAGAAAGTATTGAAATCATCCAAAATTTCGACAGCGAGATTTTAATAAATCTGCACGCTTTGGAGTTTACTGAATAAAAAAAATATTTGGAAATATGGCGGTCTTTTTCTGAATGCGATAACTAAAAACACTTAATAAGCTATGGACGAGTTATCTGTATTGTTTATTTTTGATGCATAAACCTTTTTTGGTAACTTAAAAAACCGCCAAATCCGTTTGGATCCTGTATCAAAAGCCAAGTTCGAACCATTTCTTTTTTTAATACATAAAGCGTTGAATTCTGTGTTCTTTGAGTTCGTTTATTTCTTTTTATTTAAAACGGCTAAATTCCATATGGAACGATTGTAATTGGTTAAATCGTTTGATTAAAAATTTAACAGCCAGTTTTTATGTAAACCGTTTAATTAAAAATTAATTCCCAACTATGTCTCAGAAGTCGCCAAAAAGATCGATAACGAACACTTATAGCAGCCCTTTTACAAAATGAGGCCTTATTTTAAGTAAATATTGAGAGCAACAGCAATGAGAACCTTAAATTTATTATTTTCAAAAAAAATCCTGAACCCTTAACTCTCTTAGTTCAAACATTAATTAACGTCTTCAGAGTGTTGAAATTTTGAAGATTCTCATTGACGAAGCATTACCGGAAGTCGGTCGGTATAGCGGAAGTTCTACGCTACCCAAAATAAACACAACAGAAAACTTGCCCATAAGTATTATACACGAAGGTGTTTTTCACCCTTGAAGCAGAGTTGCCGATGAAAGTTCGTAGAGGTGGCAAAAATACGAAAGCCAATTCTTTTAAAAATATTTATTATCAACAAAATCATAATACTCTTTACTTGAGTAAAAAATAAGATTGGTTTAAAGCTTGCGCGAAACAAATGCATCGTCTGATTTCCCAACCAGATCTCGTGTAAGCTCTCATTGCGGTTGACATTTAAATACCCACACTATTTACATTTTGAATGTTGCCAACCGCAAATAACCAAACTTACACTGATTGGGTTCGAATCAATTATTTTGAGATCATGGCACGAAATTGGAAAAAAGCTAGAGACTGTCTACGGACGAGTTTTCTGTTTTGTTTACAATAAGATAGGTTTAAAACTTGCTCGAAACAAATACATCGTCTGATTTCCCAACCAGATCTTGTGTAAAGTCTCATTGCGGTTGCCATTTAAATACCCACACTATTTACATTTTAAGTGTTACCAACCGCAAATAACTAAGATTGCACTGATCGGGTTCGAATCAATTATATTGAGATCATGGAACGAAATTGGAAAAATACCAAGAGACGCTACAATCTCGAATCCGAAGATAAACTTTGTCTATGGACGAGTTTTTCTGCTTTGTTTACTTACATAAAAAACATTGACTTTATTTGCATTACTTTTGAACTTCCGCTTTGAAGATTCCATTGACTTAGCATCACACCAGAATTACGTAGTTAAGGCATTTTAATCTAAATAAACAAAACAGAAAATAATATTATGAAATGCCTAACAATAAGAATTAAATTCGGCTAATAAGAATTCGATAAGAATTAAAATTAGTCAGCGATATGTCCGTCTACTGTCTGCTGGCCCATCCGTATGCATAAGTACAAGATTGCTCATTTAAACAGCGAGTTTGAGAAATGGAATTCGGCATATGGTTTCATCACAGGAAAAAGAAATCTGATCAAGTTTTGGAAGCAATAGAGGAGAAGAAAAGAAAAGGCTCAAAATGTACACTCGATTCTTTTTCTACGAATGGTTTTTGCTTTTTTAAAAAGTAATCGAGGAATTATGAAAAGATTTCGTACTGAAAACGATTTGTGCTGCGAATAATTTGAGAGGCAAATTTTATTTTTTAATTAATCGTTGGAGACTGTTTACAAACTTCTAAAGTATTTTTCTTGCTTCAAAATGAGAGGAATGTTCCCTAAATTGTTTTATTTAGTTTTAATCAAAAAATGAAATCGAATTTTAATAACATTTTACTATGAAGTAGAAATATTTTAATGCAAACCAAAGAAAGCAAATTATTAGAGTATTCCTGGAAAATTCTAGAGTAATTTCAAATAACTTGAAATTTTTTATTACATTTCCTTGAATTCATATCCAAAAATATTTGCTTTTATGCTGACACCCAGAAAGTATTTGTAAAATAGTTAGATGAAATTAAATTTTATACCTCTGAACATTTTCATCATACTATCATATTTAAAATAGATAATTGGTATACAAATCTGGAATTCGTTAAAAAAAGCGATATAAATAAGTCTCATTAATACTAGGTAGACATATCATTTTTTTGCTTTAATTACTTAAATTGTTTCGTTCAGTTTTAATAAAAAATAAAAGCGATCTTTAGTTACGTTTTACTATGAAGTAGAAATATATTAATGCTAGCCAAAGAAAGAAAGTTATTCGAATATTCCTGGAAAATTCTAGAATAATTTCAAATTTTTGATTAAAGTTCCTTGAATTCAAATAAAAAAAAAACTTGCTGTCATGCGGAAAACTAGAAATAATTTTTAAAATACTTAATTGGAATGAGATTTTTTACCTCTTAGAAAATTTTCGTCATACTATGATGTTTAAAATAGATGATTGGAATACAAATCTCGAATTACTTTAAAAAAGCGATATTCATAATTTTGATTAATACTTGGTAGTCACACCATTTTCGGCTTTAATTTTCATATAGAAATAAATTTTTAAATTACGATAATAAAAATTCTTTCCTGTAACTATCTTTCATCTATTGTAAATTTCATACTATCTCTTCCATACTTTTATTAGTTGTAAAGAAAAATTAGGAAAAGATTTTCTTTATTTAAAATGATTTAAAGAAGTATTACAGATGTCAAAATAGAATATTTTTAGTATTGTTTTTTAAAACGAATTCTGGATGCATTTTAATTATTATTGCATACATTTTTTTAATTTCAGTATAATTTTAGATGTTTATTGTTTTATCGTCGTAGCTTAATCTCTATATGAATATGTAATATCTAAGATATGAAGAGCAAGGCGGTATTAAAATATTCAATTTTCGACCGTGTAATATCTAAGATATGAAGAGCAAGGCGGTATTAAAATATTCAATTTTCGACCGC
>BGPR01030578.1:0-18576 GCA_013235015.1 Araneus ventricosus
ACAAGACAGAACTGCTAAAATGTCTTCAAATGTAACACATATGCAAGTGGAAGACATTCAACTGGCTTCTGCCTTATCATTTGGTATAGATGAGTCTTGCGACATAAAAGACGCGGCACAAGTTACCCTTTTCGTCAGGTATATGTCGTCCCAAGGTCCAAAAGAAGAAATGCTAGGATTGCTACCGCTCTCAGGGCAAACTCGTGGAGAAGATATAGCAAATGCTGTGCAAAAATGCCTGGAAGACAATGGAATCGATATAAATAAAATCGTTTCTATAGCAACTGATGGAGCCAGAAGTATGACAGGAATACATAGAGGGGTAACATCAATTCTTAAGAAAAAAATAAACCACGAAATTCTAACGTTTCACTGCATAATTCATCAAGAAGCGCTTTGTGCCCAAACATTTCCGGCCGAAATAGTTGAGGTCATGAACTTGGTAATTAAGATTATTAACAGCATCTTGGCAAAAGCACTCTACCATCGCCAGTTTAAAGAATTCCTTGAAGAAATAGGTAGCTAGTTTTCTGACCTACTTCTGCACAATAAAGTGCGATGGCTTTCCAGAGGTAACGTATTGCAACGTTTTGCTTTGTGCTTGAGTGAAATAAAAACATTCCTCAATGAAAAAAGCATTGACCATCCCGAATTGGAAGAAGACAAATGGCTGCAAAAATTCAACTTCATGGTAGATACCACAATGAAACTAAATGAACTAAATCTAAAACTGCAAGGAAAGGGCAACCCAGCCTACGCCTTGCTTGAAGAAATAGTTTGTTTAAAAAAAAATTACTTCTTTTTGTTGAAGACATGGAGAGCGGTAAATTACTTTATTTTAAAAATCTGAAGCAATATCGCGATGAGACCAATGCAAGTATTGACACAAATTACTTCAGCATAGCTTTAAAAAACATGAAGGATGGGTTCGCTGAGAGATTCGAGCAATTCAAAACAAACAAAAGTACTCTCGCGTTCACAGTAAATCCTCTCAACACAAATACAAATGAGATCAAAATTGAGCCATTTGGAATTGATGCTGGATCGCTTCAAATGCAATTGCTAGATTTGAAAACCAAAGACTTGTGGAGTGGCAAGTTCACAGAACTCAAGAGCAAGTTGGAAGAGTTGGAGGTCCAGAAATGCATGCACATCGCGCAGCACAAGTGGACAGCTCTAAAAGAAATTCCGCGAGTTGAGGCCCTCATATTCGGCGCATGGAATACTCTTCCAGAATGTTACAGTGAGGTGAAGAAGTTGGCATATGGAGTGCTGACGATCTTCGGGTCGACATATTCGTGCGAGCAAGAGTTCTCTTGCATGAATATAATAAAAAGTAAAGTTAGAAGTCAACTAACAAATAAAAATCTAGAGTCGTGCTTGAAACTTAAAAGTTATAAGCCAGATTTAATCAAACTTTCAAAAGGCATGCAAATCCAATGCTCCCATTGATGTAACTATCTACATTTGTGTTTTTATATGAATAAATATTATTCCGTATTTAAAGCCGTTTATTTTAAATCAAAAATCAAATATATATAAGCAAATACTATAATATTGAAACGAAAATTTTTAGTGGCTCTTTAAAAACTGGGAAATTTTGTAAATTGTAACTTTTGGCTCTTCCGTTTCAATAGGTTGCCGACCCCTGGCCTAGGGTCAAGTATCCCTAACCTTAGGGATGCTTGACCCAAGGGGTAGGGATACTTGATACGCAAAGGAGTACTTAAATTCTTTTGATAATTTGTATGTATGTGAAATTCATATATTAGGTTAAAACTACTGAATTAAAAAAAGTTCTTTATTATCAAATAATATTAATGAAACTTATATTAAAAATTAAATAATATGGTTACTATAAAATGAAGTTGTTATTAATAAAATCTAGTTAATAAATTAAATTAGTTATTATTCATTTTAATATCCAGAGACTAGCACTTTTGGACGATTTGACACCGGAAAGGGTGTCAGGCAATGAGCCAGATGAACGCATTTCCGTAGTTCTTTGTTAGATCACGCTAAGTAAAATGTAAAGATCACCCTTCCATTCTTTACTTTCCCCCTATTTTGATGAAAATAGCTTCGACTGACGCATGCGCAAAAGCGCAGAGGGTTATCCGAGAACATACTGTAAGTCCTTCAATTAAATCTAGTTAAATTAAATTAATTCAAAATTTAATAAACAATTAGAATATTGATTAAATGAAAAAATTACAGCAATGGAATTGGAAACCTAGCAATGTCATTAGCGCGTTGAAGAATTGCTGGTTTTGGAATTTTTTTTAAAAAAAAGAATAGCATCAAAACGCAGGGGAAAAAAAAGAGCTAAAAAAATGTTATACAAAATAAGAAATTGAGAAGCTTAATAGACTTACTCGGTTCTTCTAATATTTAAAGAGAAATAAAAGCAAAAGAATAAAAATATATTTTCGGAGAAAATTCAAATCAAGAAAGAAAGACAAACTCAACAGAGATGGTGAAACGTCAAATAGAACCAAACGATAACAAATAGTTCGAGCTAAAGATTTTTATTAAAATAAATCTTTCTTCCTCAGGCGAGGAAAAAATAGATTAATTAAATTTCAATTCTTTAAGAATTCTTACTCAAATAATGATTTGCATTATTTGAAATTATCATATTAAAAAGAAATTTTACTCATTAAATAATTATTAACAAACAATTTTTAAATAATTATTCTCTATATTTGAGTTGCCATATTGCAGACAAACTCCACGCACCAGAAAACTGATTCCAATCACAAAATGTGCTTCGGTAGGCTACGACATCGAAGCTGTAATAGTTTTTGATAGGGTCAAGTATCCCTAACTTTTTAGGGTCAAGTAACCCTAACTCAATTTTTTAAAATAATCTAAAATTTAAACCACTTACAATTAAGATCTTGTATAACATCGTAGCTAGAAGTACGCTTAAAACTAAGAATTATTTTTATTTATTATATCTTCAATAGTAAACTTCCTATCCACTAGGGAATTAAAAAGTGAACATTTACTTTTGAATCACCAAAACATATACATATCTACACACCATTAATGATGGCTTTTCAGATGGGAATGAAAATCCCCTCCAATAGACCATGTGACCAAATGTCAAACAAAAATGTCACACCCAAATTATCAATTATCTCACAATCTGAGAAAATCGCGTAGGGTCAAGTATCCCATAATGAATTTTTTAACAAATCGATTTCCTTTCAGAAGATTATTAATAATAATGAAGTTCGTGAATGTCCTAAGAATATTTGCAAATATAAAAATATTCACGGATTTTCCTTCATAGAATATCGTAGCACGAAGGACTTTTGTCACTTTTTGAAGAAATGTTTTTAAAAAATGTAGGAATTTAATTATAGGTATTTATATATTATTATGTAGGTATTTTAATTATTTTAAGATAAGACCTGCCTAAATTTGGAATTATTACGATTGATAGGATAAGGACAATTCGAATTCTGAACAAATTGGACAACGAATACTTATTTGGGATACCAGAACCTCACACAACAAACGAGAGAGCCGAAGTGGAATAACGATAAAATTTTGGATTCGAGATTGGAAGGTCAAGGCTTCGAAACCCGATTCCACAGAAAATACGCCGTGTATGTGGGCCTGGCGCACGTTAAATCTGTTGTCGAGCGTCAGACGGCAACACGCGAATGTGACGTGGAAGTTTAGAAAGTGAGATGCCATTTCGGGTGTTATCCTTGGTATCTAACCTTTTAAATTAAGAGGATCGTACAGAAATACCTCTCAGACAGCTAACAGCTACGTTAATCCAATTTCAGTAAAGAAAATCCACAAGAAATAACATTGTGCGTAGAACTGCATCTAACTGCTATCCGTTGGCTTTGCTGCAGAGAGTCAGACAAAAGTGGGATACCCAAGTGTTGCCAAGACCAGAAGTGAACTCGCCTGGCGAACAAATAAGAAAGGAGATCAAAACGAAACCAAATGCCAGGTTTTCAACTTTTATACATTTACAAACGGTTTCTGAAACAAGATTCTGTCACTTGCATGCATAACCTGTTTTGTGCGCATCATAGTGTATGTTCCGATTTTTTTTTTTTGTAATTACTTTAATGAAATTGTTATTAAAGCATAAAGGATTATACCACGGCGTCTAAAATGAGCAAAGTGCAAAACCTTCCGCTCTTCTCCACAGAAATCAACCAAATGATATGTATTATTGTAATACACATAAAACAAACGTATTGTATAGCAACGAATTCGGAAACCCTCCGCGCTTTTGCGCATGCGCCGGGCGGAGTTATTTTCATCAAAGTAGGGGGAAAGTGATGAATGGAGGGTGATGTTTACATTTTACTGAGCGTGATCTAACAAAGAACTCCGGAAATGCGCTCATATGCCTCTGCCTCATTGCCTGACATCCCTTTCCGGTGTAAAATCGTCCAAAAGTGGTAGTTTCGAAATCCGTTGCTGAACAGTAGTAAGGAATTTTTTAAATTTATTTTTGGCTCTTTAGAAAGAGTTCCTATAATATTTTATGGTAAATCGATAATCAGTTAACGAACATCGCCTCTGAACGGATGATATTCATAACTCGACTACCCACCGCTTTGTATTATGCTTTCATTTTTGGTATTGTTGCTTACCAGATAGTCTCCTTCTGCCTTGTACAGTGTGCCGATGTCGAAGTAGAGCAGCCTGTCAACGATGGCTCTTTCTTTGGGATCTTTTGGGTAAACAGGACTGTCGGGAGCGTACTTGTTAGCCAAATAGGCTAGGATAGCTCGGCTGAAAAGCAAAATACTCGATAAGTAAAACAACAAATGAAATAGTCCGAAGTAGAATTAAAAAAGAAAACACTTTAGGTGTGCAGGATATGACTATGCATTTACTTTAAATTTGTCAGTTTTTTAATCGCATTAAATCATCATCGGTTCATATTTGATATTAATTTAAAAATTAAACGCACCCCATTTCATTGTAAATGCTTAATTCACTGGATCAAATCTGTCAGAATTACAATATATCGTGGTTGCTTAACAAAAATTCAATACGTGTAATTCAATTTTGAAGATTTCATTAATAAACATTCTAAAACTAATTATGGAATATTTAGAAGAATAGAAATTGTCAAAATCGAATATTCTCTCTTATGGGTTTGTTCAATCTTGTAAATCAAACCCCTAATTCACCTCATTAAGAAAAGTCAGATAATCTTCAGTTAATCAAATGTACATAATGATCTTAAGGTACAGATTTCATAATTAAATCGATTTAAAAATTAATTTACAGCTTACATTAGTTTAAAAGATGACGATCAATGTTTTTCTTGATCTTCTACAGCCCTGAAAAAGGTTTAGTTTAGTTATATTAATGTCCCGTTTTGAAGCAACACGCGAGCCATTTCCTTAAAAAAGGAAAAATAGTTTTATTTAGAATTATTGTTAATAGACAGATCTTTAGTTAAAGTTCGGTTTTGAAGACGCAACAGAACTATTTTGAGATGGATCTCGTAATTTTGAACCATAAGCAGGTGGCGGGGACAGCATATTTTTTCCGAACTTCTACACAACAATAGCGAGAAGATGCTCTATCCTGACGAATTTTGTGTGCACCAAGGCCAGCGTATTCGGCGGGTTTTGTTAGAAGAATTTGAGAGCTAATTTTCAAATTCCCGCCCATCGATCCCGACACTCGGTCTTCACGTCACCAGTCACTTCCACTATGAATAATCCTACATACAACCAATGAAAACCAACGGGAGTGTTCTCCCCTAAACTTTCTCGTATACTTCCCCCAAAAGGTGCCGTTTCTCCTTCCCCCGCGTGGCTAAAAAAATTCGAACCTACTGTTCTCCAGAATCCAATGACTATCAGAAGGTTTTCCATTATAGTGATTGAAAAATATCTAGGTAAAGAATCAAATTCAAAGCGATGCCTGCCGATTAAAACGCATATCTGTCGCACACTGCTAGGTTTCACTCTTGCCGTCTCAAGGACAAACTGACGTAATCGCTCCTTTCGCGAGCACAGACATACGCATGCGCATGAAGACAGCGGATTGGTTTCAATGGTAAATTATACAGACCGACAGACAGTCAACCCGTTGACGGATTTGGCCCAAAATTTTATACGGGCCTACAATTATGACGATAAAACTGTGTACCAAATTTTATCCATCTAGCTATTCAAGTTTTTGAGTTATAGTGTTCGCATGACTTCGGACATACAGACAGACAGACTTCCCGTTGACGGATTTTGTTCAAAATTTGATAGAAACCTACAAACTATGTGTAAAGACCACATACCAAATTTCATCCCCGTAGCTCTAATAGTTTTCGAGTTATCGTGTTCACAGACACATAGACAGATAATAATTCCAAAATTGTGTTTTTCGGACTCAGGGAGGTCTAAAACGTGGAGATTCGTCCAAATCTCGAGTTCGAGTTTTTTGACGATTACAATACTTTCTCTTTGTATACTTCGTATACGAGAAAGTAAAAAGTGAAAACTCATTTGTGCTTCACCGTGTTGTTGAAGTGAAGCCTCTTAAATGATGGCTTCGAAGATTATCAAATCGAAGCCAAGTCTTCAGGTAATTCTCCCCCACAGTAGGAAATTAGAAGAATTATGGTAAACATGTACGAGAAAATTTCTGGAATAAAATATTTATTCCATAAATTCGTTTTAAATAAATAAATCTCTAATAAAAATGTTAAGATGCATGCAATTGCAAATGAAAATTCAGATATAAAATAACTCACCTTTCCCACAGGTAGAATCCATTGTCATCAATGGTGGGAACACAGTGCTGAGGATTCATCTGCAAAGGAGAACAGAAGTAAAGTTAATACTTCTGGAATTGCATGATGGAAGATTTTTAAACTGAGCAGAAAACCTACGGAAACAACGTTAAAATGTAATAACAACCGAATTCATGCAGGCAAATTTTTGTCATTGCTAAATATCCTAAGAAAAGGTTAAGCATTTTTTTAACGCATTGCAATTCAGTAAGAAAAGACGCCCACACATTTTCGAAAAACAAATATTTGAGAAGTAGGAAGGAGTACCAATATCATTATACCTGCTAGACGAGACGAAATAATCCGATTTTTCTAGGAAAATCAGCCTACTTATTGGATTAACGATGTATTTTTAAAAAGATATACAGAATATTTAGCACAATTTTAAGCAGGTGCAAAACTTGCTTCATAAAATTAATCAGAACTTTTAACAGTAAAAGATATTCAGAAACTATTCAGTTTTACTTTTTCAAAGAGGAATTAAAATACAAATTAATTCGAAATGTTAAATATTTCCAAAGCATTTTTAATACTATGCAGCGATTTATCTAGCCTTCTGCTCTTTATCGCAATTTAAAAGAAAAAGCTTTCATTAATACATCCAAGAGAATACCAATAATTTACAAAGGGTATATGTCGGACAAGGTACAGGATTCTGAAGAGGGAGTTCTGTCACAGATCGGAAATCAAAATATCACATGTGCGTAAATATATAGGAAGAACGATTTCATTCAGTTGACATCATTATGCAAATATTTCCAAGACCCTTCCCTTGTATCAAGATTCTAGATTCAACTACCTGAAATCGTTACTAGTTTTGAAACATATATTAAAATACTTGTTCTTGAAAATATTTCAAGAAGATTTATTTTACGACCGTATTGAGAGTTTGGATGGCAATTTTTTTTTTATACAAGCTCATTTGGTATCAAGACCAATAGTTTAAGAAATCCCTTCTTAACATTTATTTATATTCCTAATTTTCGAACAAAGAATGAATTTTCATAATGCAAGTAAGAAAGGAGCCATTTTGTAAAGAAATATCGATTCACTTTTAAGAATACTTAAGCTCCTTCGAAATTTAGATTCAAAATAGGATTTATATTGACAAAATTAAAGTCTCCAGCTTTATTCTGCTGCTTTTTCCTACGACCCAAGCTAGAATTAGACGGTATGGGATATACTAAATTTCTCTTGGCGTCTGGAGTCCCTTTCTTGCCCTCAAACTGGTTTCAAGAAGAACCATCTATTATATAACCTTCATAATAAGAGTGGAATTCTTTTATTTCGGAGTTCAATAAACCAGAACAAGAGTGAAGGTCAAGAAGTTGTTCTTCAGACAGATAGATCCCTATCTAAACACAATGAACCGTAGTTCCTGTATTCTTTCAGCTTTCACGAAGAATCCACTAAACTTGTTCCAATGGAACAGTTAGTTTTTTAGTAGCAATTATTCTTCTAAGATTTAAAAAGTGTTCCAAAAGGAAGCATTGGAGCCATAGACGAGAATATGCCCTTGGAAGAAATCTACTCATTAAAAGTTTTGAAATACCTACACGAAAATTCGCTGAAGGCAAAACATTTTTCCCACGTGCAACATTAATATAACAAAAACAAATGTTTAATAAGTAAAAAAAAACTTGATTTGCGTTATTGTTATATAACATGGAATCTCATTTTCTGCAAGATTGAATGTAAAATATTTTCATGCCAGGAACGAAGAGTTTAAAAGTTGCAGTGTTTCTCATCGCTTTTCTCTAACTGCGCTGCGCCACAGGGAAAAAAAATGAAATACTGATATAAAAAGTATATCATTCGTTCATTTTACAGAATTTGAAAATATTTTCTGATGAAACTTGCGTATAATTGTTCATTTTACAGAATTTGAAAATATTTTCTGATGAAACTTGCGTATAATTAGTTGTTACTTAGGCATATTAACATTGGTACCCACATATTTTAAAATCAATATAAAACGATTTCATCTCCCAGAATAAAAAAAAATTCTATGTTGTTAATTCAAGCATTTAAACTTTTATTTTTCTCTACATGCTTTTGGCACAAATGGAGCTACAAAGCTCCTTTCCCCTTTAATTAAATATAGGATTTTCTTCCAGAAATAAAGACGGAAAATTGTAGTGGAAAATTTCTACTGCTTTGGAGATACTTCCTCTAAAAAATTCATAGTCATACACGTTTTGTTAATTAATTTCTATATACATTCAGACAATGAATTCAGATTGAAGTATCACACTACACGGGAAGCAGGAATACGAGCCTGCTGCTCGTATACTGTATAATTATCATAAACGAATAAGAAAAAAAGGGCTTTAGTCGAAAGCAGTACGTGCGTAAAAATCAAGTATCCTGTTACTATTCGCATCACATTGAATAAATAGAATTTGAAATCAAGCCATATGAAATCTAATCTGCCGAATTATCAGCTTCGATCGAAATGAATGTTATGACCGGGTGACCGGCAAATCAGCAAATGACAACTTCAAATTAACTTGAGTAATGACCCAGACGTATATTCGAACTCGCTCTCGCACTATAATTAGGTAAATCAAACGTCAATAAGTTTCAGGAGAAAAAAAATAGCAATATTGATTTAAGAACTTTTTGGTGTTGGATGCAAAGGCGTAAACTGGCACGAACTTAACTCCTTTGACTCGAAAACCTAATTCACTTTCTCTCCTTCAAAGTTTACCTTCAAAGTATGACTCACTATATTACATGCCTGGAACAATCCTGGCCCTTGATTGACGTCATTCATAATACATTTAATAGCAGTTCTTTAAAAATAAAGATTAGTCCATTCAGTCAAGGATAAAAACTGCAGATGACAGAACTGAAAGATTATTACTCACATTTCCTAAATCATGCATTAGGCACGGTTGCATACTGATTATTTTGTTCAAAACAGAAGAGTGATTTTTTATGCTTTTCTTATCGTAAGGCAACAAATATTTTCGAATTAAAGATTTATTGCCTTAATTTTAAGAAAGTGCTGAAGTCCGTGACAAAAGTTCAGTCTCACGAATTAAATATTTATAAAAGTCATTATAAACTGAAAATGTGGTTTAAAAAGGAGGGGGGGGGGGGTCGAGAGTATATAATGGCTCAAATGATTTGTTTACACAATATTGTGCAATCAATGCGCTGAAAAAGTGAGTAGTCGCTCTTGAGATTTTGTTAGAGGGATTATATAGCGGCCAATCAATAATAGTCGCGTAAAGTTGGTAGACCACCACAAACGAACATTCACTTCTACCAACTTCCACATAACATGGTGTTTCAGAAATGAAAGTCAACGAGGGGAAGCCTCATCTCATCCTTATAACCTGTAAATCTTGGTTCTTCGACCTTAATGACACTAAAGAAAATATAAGGTGTAGGGAAAAACTGTATTATTGTATTACCGCCACGAGAAAAACCCTAGACACCAGATATGCCTGTGCCGGGCGTTATGGAAACGGGATATTCCACTGCATTCTGGGGGTGAAGGAAAGGGCTTTATTTCATTTGGCGCAGACAGAACCGAAGGAAGTCCCGTTTCGCTTTGTACTACGATCGATTCTCGCTTTACGAAGTGTGCTTAGTTCGCCAAATATTGCGGTTGATTTTATACCCGTTTACCTCTTTCTTAGACTCGTCTACTTCCAGCAACCCTGTCCAGAGTTTTTCTCCTAGTGGTAGGACAGTACCTGCTTTTTTGCAAAATCTCGGAGACATTTTTTTATATCAACTTTATCTTTGTAATATAATAAAGTACTGTGAGAAAAACTGAATTTGGTTATGTGATAATGAAAGGGAACATTTCACAGTAATCTATCAGCATGATAAATTGTAAATGTTTCTAGCTTTTTCAAAAATCCGTACCCGAAAGCCTGTACACGACAAAAATTTACTTTCTACAAACATACCAAATAACACCAGATAGATTTTTTTTTTTCCAAAATAGATCTTCTTAGACACTGAGGTCATTAGTCTGAGTTGCGTGCTGTGTCTAAAATTCAGCGGTCAGTGGAAGCTCGCGCCCTTGGCTCTGTTCCATTTACTACCTGGTGTAAAGAAATCTATTGAACGAAGGCTTTTATACCAGAGCAGATATTTCTTAGAAAATCAAATATGGTTAAAGAAAGAAAAATGAGCTCTATTTTTCAGGTAAGCGACGGAAACATCTCAGTTTGATTAGTGAGAAACGCTAGCTGACAGAAGTATTAACAGTCGATTTATAGAGGTTGAAAAGAATGAGAGTTAATTCAACTGAAAAACAGTTTATCATAAAATAAATATAAAATTCGTTTTCCAGAAACAAACCATCTCTTTAAATAAAATCCAAAAGTAATCCAAAAGTTTCAACTGAAAATCACGTTATTTATAGAAAGAGCAACCAAAAACTAAGCGTCAATTATCCTGAATTTTCTTATAGAAAAATGATTTTTTTAAAAAGTGGAAT
This sequence comes from Araneus ventricosus, assembly GCA_013235015.1. Classification (NCBI taxonomy): domain Eukaryota; kingdom Metazoa; phylum Arthropoda; class Arachnida; order Araneae; family Araneidae; genus Araneus; species Araneus ventricosus. Next base: position 11,250 of record BGPR01030578.1, read on the forward strand.
AAAAATAATATTCTGGATGCAGCAAATTTTTTCAGTAAATTTACTAATTGAGAAAGTTATTCATAAATGTGTCTAGAAATAATGAGAATTTCATGAGCAAAACCGATCGATGCTAGATACCAGCACAAATAAATTCTATGCTAACTATATTGATTTTTGATGGAATTAGCTACATTATAATCTCATTTAAACGATAAATTCGTCGAATTCTAAAGGGCACTCGAACGTTTATAGTTAGAATTATAACACGAAGACAATTGGTAGTTACAAATATGAGGCTATTTTTAAATTCAAGAATAGAGACTTCACGATAAATTTGGAAAGATTAAAAAGATATTCATTAAGTCATGCTCGTATAAAATATCAATACGAAAATTAAAAATTTAATATGATCGTTTTGAAAAAGCATTAATACACAGATGTTTTAATAAGAGTAAATAATACTTTCCGACAGTTAATCGTGTGAAGGGATTTTTAATTAACCCGTGCCTTGAATGCTTATTTCGATTCGTATAGCACGAATATACAGAACATCACTACGGCAAGTAAAACTAAAGTAAACAATACTATTGAGGGAAAAAAATACCTTGCCATACTCCGGAGTTTTGTGTTCCTTGCGTTCGAGATCTACTTCCTTCACATTAAGTTTAATGTTCAGCCGCTTGCTAAGCATAAGTACCGATCTGCAAAAGGGACATCTCGCATAGCTGTACAACGTCGGAAGAGCCATCGCGACTAACAACAGTGAAACGAACAGAAAATCTACTTTATAAGCAATCCCTACTATGCTGAATCAGCTTTTCTGTAGTTGATAAACATATCACGAGGTTATAAGAGAGACAAGATATCAGACTAAAGAGCTGAAATGAAGGTTTTTTTACCCTTCCTTTTTTAGATTACTTAGTGGAATTATTTTCGTATCGTACCAAACTGAAAAGTAAATGTTATATATTAATTTCAACAGTAATAATATAAATTTTTAAACAATTCTCTTTAAGTTCTCTTTGATATGTAATACTACATACAAAAAAACCCCACTTTTATAGAATACTACAATAGCAAGAATTATTTAAATTAATTTTCTGAATATAAAAAAGATTTTCAGAAAATTAGGAATTTTCTATTGCTCTACAGAGTTATTTTAAAAGTTGCTCATTCTTAAAAGTTAAGTTCCGAACCGTTTATATTTCATAACATTGCAATTCATTTGGAAATATCCTTTTTTTAAAACAATATAAAAAAAGTTTATGAACTACTTTCAAAAATTATCTCGTTCGAACAATAAAAACTCAGTTTCTCCCGACGGGAAGCAAATAAAAAATTCAAGATGCAGACATAGTTCTAAAATAGCTTCTTTATTAGATGGATAACCAAGAACAGATTTAAATTAACTGCTACATGAGCGAGAGTTAATTTAATATTTAAGCTTCATTCAAATTAAATGGGAATTCTAGTAGATGTCATAGATTTTCTTTCAGACAAAGGAACAACCCTTTTCAACCTTGTTCAGAAGCAATTGAGGCTTTTAACGAAATTGAATATATATTTTTTAAATGCCAGAATATTTACCGAAATGTTTAAAAAAGATTGGCAATTCTTTTAACTCGTGAGGAAAAGATGATCACTTTTACTTATGCTGAAAAGAATTTACAGAATTAATCCCAAAAATGACTTCCTAATTTATTTTAACGTAAATGTTTCCAGTACAATCCATTCTATAAATTAAACCTTTAACTAAGGATATTAAGAAGACATCAAGCAAATAGACGAAAAGGTCATTAGGTGGAAAAACTGTTCGGTGATGATGTATTGAATAATTTCAGACTTGAAGCAAACTAGGTTAATTGACATTTTGAACAATAGATCATCAGACTGACAGATTTGATACTGTTTTGAATAAAAGCTTTTCTTGAATAGGCAGGCCTTTCTTTGTTTTCAACGTTTCGCAGTTTATTTTTCATTTCAAGTTTACATAAAACCAGAAGTCATTTATTTATGCAGTATTGTTCTGCGAGTTTTTTTTTAAACATTCGACTTTTCTTAATTAGCTTTAGGTTCTTTTTAGATTTTTCGTAAATTGCATTCAGCTCGCAAAAATAATCCTTTTATTATGTTAGTGAATTCAAATAAAAATTAGTAAAAAATATCGATTTGTTTTAAATCTTCCGAGAATTCCATAGCGAAAAAGGACCAAGTATTATTGAAACTCCATGATTCAAACGCAAGATATGTTATATTGAATCACAGACCATAACAAAGGGAATTTTTAACTTGCACGGCACAAACAATTTACACAATTAACGAATTGTTTGATCAACGCCAAAACGGGAGGTCCATAAGAAAATCAGGGTTTCACAAGAAGTACAAGTAGTTTCAAACGTGAGTGGCTCTCAAGATGTAAAACTTTATTTCCGCCGTCTTTGTCAACTTCGGCTTTAAACCAGCGGGAGAGGTATCCCCTAAAGTTTTTCGTATACTCTTAACACATGTAGAGAAAAAAATAAGCTTAAAGGCACTAAAACGAACAAGAATCCCTAACACAGAGAAAAAAAAATAATCGAAACGTCATACCACGATTTCCGAAGGTCGTCCAACGCGGAAGTGGAATTAGAAGCCGGCGTGATTACCAATAGGGCTGGGTGTAAGATAAAGAAAACGAAATTTGCACATTAAACGCCTTTTTTAAACCGATTAACACAAAAATTGGACACAAATCTACCATTACGGTAAGAAGGTCACATACCAAATTTCATTTATTAAAGTAATTTTTTAAAGAAGTTATTGGGTTCAAAAGTATGCGATTATACAGACAGTCAACCCTTTGACGGATTTGGTCCAAAATTTGATACAAACCTACATTCCTGATGATAAAAATGTTTACTAAATTTTATCCACCTAGCTATTTAAGTTTGTGAATTATCACGTTCACTTTAACACCGACACACAGACTTCCCGTGGACGGATTTGGTCCAAAATTTGATAGAAACCTACAAATTATGTGTAAAGACCACATACCAAATTTCATCCCCGTAGCTTGAATAGTTTGAGTTATCGTGTTCACAGACAGGCATAATTCCAAAATTGTGTTTTTCGGACTCAGGGAGGTCTAAAACATGGAGATTCGTCAAAATCTGGAGTTCGAATTTTTTGACGATTACAATACTTTCTCTTTGTATACTTCGTATACTAGAAAGTAAAAAAGCGAGAGAAAAAAAAAGCACTAATATTACATCATCATGGCGGCCCCTCAGGGCCCCCAAAGGGAGTATGGATATCCATCTATTATATACCCACCTTATCCCAAACTCTCCATCGGCATGTTACTGGATCTACAATGTAGTATTTTTGACACCTATGCGATCAATTCAGCGACACGCCTTTCTCGTATATTTCCACCATATAGCGCGTTTGAAGTCCGTAGCATTGTGCAGAAAATCTGCTATGCATTCTGTACCTCTTCTCTTTGACCGATTAATCCAAAATTTCATACACATCTACAATTTTGGTGTTGTTGGACTCAAGAGATCTAGAAACGTGAAGATACGTCAAAATCTCAAGATCGATTTTTTTTTTTTGACGATTACAATACTTTCTTAATCGTTAGAATCACTTTCTTTCGTCTCTTTTTTTTCCTCTTAGAATTCGATGCAGCTTATCCCAGTAGAGAAACTTGAAGGGGAAAAAAATTCAAACCCTATTTGTATGCTTCGCATACAAGAGGAAAAAAAAAAAAATCAAAGTATTTCAAGCTTTGCAGCGGTGCAAATTTTCAATCCAGACTTGACACTTATATCGAAATGAATAAATATTACCATCTTACAATACTTCAGTTTTCTTTAGTTTTAAGTAAATGGTAATGATTAGAATACTACATTATCAAGAACATAATCTCCTTAGGCTTACTGGGCTTTCGTTCCGTCTTGCAGGTTTCAAATTCTCATGGGAAAATGGATCATGTCGGTATGCTTAAATAATCAAAACACTAAGATAAATGACTCCATACTAAGTGACATTATGCGAAACATACCTTGATCCTCCCTTGTTACTCAAAGATTAGAATATTACAATTATTTTTCGCTTTAGTTTACCCCTTTTAGACAATAGAATTTTCTTACCTCCAAAAACTCCTTTTCCATGTGACGATTTCTCATAATATCGACATGCTTCAAAATCAGATTTATATTAAAATGATTAGCAGCCATTTTTACGGCTCTGCAATAAGGACTGGGATAAAAATCGTACATTATAATCGATACACCCATTGCCAAATACTGGACGAAAAGCGGTGAAGACTTTTACCAGATGTACGTCAATCAGTCTGCAGGAAATGAACAGGAACTCTCGAATCCCGATATTTATATACGAATTTGGAACCGTAATTATGAACAATTATAATAAATATGAGAAATGGTTTTTGAAATTTACTCGAAGTCACGAAAACTGCAAACTCGCTCAGATCACATTAAAACTTATACGGCTTCTACAAGAAGAGCAATATAAATTATGTATAAGGTTCCATTAGGAACTTTTGTGTTGAAGTAGTTTCCTCATGAACCTGCATTACTCTTTAAAACCATAAAGACAATTATTTCACTAGATTTCTGAACCGAACAAGGAAAGGCCATCAAATACGAGTCGAGTAAGCACAGCTAAATGCTTCTTTTAATGGACTAAATTTGTATCTTCTCGAATAAGAAATGGGTTTCTTTACTTTAAAAAAATGTTTCCGAATTGTTAAGTAGCATACAAACCCCCTTCCTTTAAACATACTCAAAAGACATTTACTAGTTAGTGCAAGGACTCACGAGATCATAGGAAATGTCATTAAAAAGTATTTTCTCAAAATGTTCGATTCTATGAATTCGTTGAATGAACACAGAATTTCGATTTTGCAAAATGATAAAAATATTTACGCTGTATTGATTATAGATATTTTTAAAATCCAGTTAACTAATGAAGACAGAATCTGTTGCTTTCTTCAAAGCTTCCACAACAAGCGACTGTGACGTCAGAAGCATGGAAAATGTCAAAAATGGGCTGCTATGGAGAAAGAATACTGCGAGATCCTTCATTCATGAATGTTTAGTTTGGTGAAATAGTTTTACAGCAATTTTGCAACTGAAAAGCGAAAAAAAAAACCCTGTTATTTTCTCATATATGAAGTTCTGGGCGTCATAAATTATTAGACCATTTAAAAAAATTAATAAAAAACTAATAATGTTACAACTACGATTTTTTAAAAATGAGAGCGCATTTAAAAAAAGTTTTTTCAAGATAGGTAACGCGCCATTGTGGTGGTAGTAAATTTTTGAGAGCCATTATCTGCGAAACTATTAAAGCTAGAAGCAGGGTTGTCGATTTTTTTGATTTTTTTCAAAAAAATCGATTTGATTTAAATCGGATTTTTTTGATTTAAATCAAGATTTTTTTGATTTTAATTATTTTTTTAAAACTATATATATAACATTTGTATATTAGACAATGAGCGTTACAGTCATAGAATTATATATATATATAACAACATACCAGTCATTAAGCTGTACTTTCTTTTAAAAAAACAAATTAAAAAAAATTAATTCAAAAATGTAACAACTATTGAAAAAATATTTGTGAACTAAAATATAAAAATATACTTTTGAAATATAAGACAATTTTATTAAGGAAAAAAGGAACAAAATAATAAAAATTGTCATTTCTTAACTACAGATAAATTATTGTATGTTAGAAAATTATGGAATTTTACATTCAGCTGTTAATTTGTTTCAATATAAACACAAGTTTTGAAGCTTTCTTTACTCCTAATCTGTTTGACCCAAAACATGAAATAAAACATTTTCTACATAAAATTTTTAAATTCAGGCTTCAAGGTGCATTGAGTCACCATCAGGACTACCTGTGCGCCAAATTTCATGACTGTAAGTGTGATAGATTCGTCTGGACATTGCGCACACGCTCTCAAACATTGCCTTTCATAAGTATAGATCATAGTTTAAATTGCACTATGTAGATGTTTGTATATCTTTTGGAGCATACAAACGTTCTACATCAAGCGTTCTACATTCATTTTTTATATGCATTACTTAATTATCTTACATTTGAACATTATTGCAATATAAAAACTTTGTTATCCCCATACTATTTAGTTTTCTCCAGTATTAAAATAAAACTCACTGCATTTTACTGTGTTCTTTCTTTGTGAGCATGCTCCTTTCACAATATTTATTTTATTTTATAAAAGAAGGAGTATCTCATACTTTGCATTTTATTGTGTTGCTCATTAGAGATTTATTTAACCCTTTGCTGCGAAGCTTCTCAACCGTTAAATTCAACTATAAATGAAAAATAATAGGCTTAGGATAGGGCTAATAATAGTCCTTTTAGAATGTTTAAAGCAGTCTTATGAAATTTTGTTTCAGAATAGGAATTATTAGGAATAGGAAAATTCCTTGACTCGGACGGAGATAAGAAATTTTTCAGTTCTGGACGTTTAACAATTTTAGCTCGAAATTTTTGCTCCAATATTCTTGAAGTTTTAATTTATAATTTTCTGTAAGATTCAACAATAATTTTCGAGTGTATCAAGGTGGCTGTATCTAAGGGGGTTCTCATCAGGGGGTGACCCGAAAGGGGACGACCCCCTCCCAACAGAATGAAGCAAGTTTTTTAAAAAAACTTTTTTTTTTGTAGATTCTATGTCTAGACAATAAACTACACCCACTCATGATGTTTTCTCATCATATTTCAAAAAAATTATTGCTTTGCTCCACAAAGCATTAAAATCTAATTTGCTTCCGTTCTCAAAAATAAAGATATGGAAAGTACTTTAGTTACATCAAGTCAATGAAATATTTTTTTTTTATGTTCTATATATTCTTTCTTTAAATATATATATAAAAATATTTTAAAATCACTATTTAAAGATACAGGAACAATTTTATTTCATTAAAGTGATTTAAATCAGTGATTTTTTTTAAAAAAAATCACCGCAACCCTGATTAGTTCAACGTCAAAACAATTGAAATCAGTATTGTAATAATTTTGCATTAACTTATAAGGATAGCTAAAAATTACACTCCGTAACAATCAACTATTCAAGAGGTATAGATATTAAATAGCTAGCATTAACTTCAGGAAAAATATTCTGTAATTTTTAAAAATTCCTTATGTTTTCTTGTTTCCACTATTAACAACTTTGATTTCGCGTACCCCCAACTAGTCCTTCGCGTACCCTAGGGGTACGCGTACCACAGGTGGGAACCTCTGGCATATTGTGATATAAGGAACTGGTGTTTTCCCCCATGATTTTCCACTTGTAGTCAGTGAATTT
>BGPR01030579.1:0-18575 GCA_013235015.1 Araneus ventricosus
TCATTGCCGTTCAGTTGTGTGCTCATTAATTTAAGGAATGAAAATCAGTCAATCATTATTTGGTCCACAGTATAAATTATTTTTAAAATTTTCTTTTTTAGCATCCAAATTCTTCCATTCTTATTCAAGCAACTACTCTATATATTCATTATCTTTCTTGTTCTTCAACAATAAAAAGAATATTGTTACCGATTCTATTTTCATTTTGAAAAAGTATTGAAGTAAAGGAAAAAACAAATTGTATGAAAATAAATTTTTGTCACTGAAATCTAATTTTTTTTTTTAAAAAAAATTTAATAAAGTTGTAAAATAATTTCGTGACATAAGCTATTTTCAAAGATATATCGCGGAAAAACATGATTAATTTTAATTAACTGAAATTATAAGTAACTTTTGACTTTGAAAGTTAAATTGAACTCTCTTGTGTCTTAAATAAAAAAGTGTACAAAAATCTGGTTGATATCAATGAGGTCCAGCATATAGGGTTTTAAGGAGATGTAGACATACATATAGATAAAACAACTTTTATTTTATTTAAATTAAAATAATTATTATTACAAATTAAGATTGCCTGGCATATACTATGGGCCATAAAAAGATTTTAGTGAAGATAGATACAACTAAATATTTTAATTTTAGTGTAATCAAACTTTGATTAATTTAATTAATCAAACAGTTATTTTAATAGTTACTGTTAGTAGTTAATTTGACGTTACTTTAATTTCATGACTAACTAAACATACATACTGCACCAGATTTGTTTTAATAAATTTCAATATAAATAGCCAAGTGATAGATATAAGCGTTCCCTTGTATTTTTTATATTGAAAATATATCATTAAATTTAAAATTGTTTTGGGATTTTCTCGGGTATTTGTTTTATCGATGGAGATTTAAATTTCCATTTCAAAATACTTTGCACTGATATCCTATGCTTTTAAACACACGTGTTAAATTCGGAACTCTAATGTTTAATAATTTTATTCTGCTATATGTTAAGAATTTAGCGACTATTATCCCTTTTCTGTAACCAGGAGTTCTCTAAATGAGCCCATTCTAATAATGTTTAAATATTTCATGTCCTTATGATTTTACCATATGACGAAAGTATCATTCGCACAGTTACCATGGTAACCTAGATTAAAATAAACTAATCTCAGATCGTTCTTGTTCATTGTCAGGAGTGTCAATTCTAACACTACTGTTTCAGATAGGCTGGCTTAATGTTATCTAGAGTTGCGCTGCTAGGATGTTCATTTCTTTATGATTCCTATGAATTTGAATGATTATGTATTGGGACATACAAAAAAATTGACCCAATTTACAGACCAATAAATCTGATATAACCTTTTGGAATGAAAATGGAATGATAGAACCTTGTCCTTAGTGAAAAAATTAAATGTACATGAAAACAGACTCACAGCGTAGCTTAATGCAATGTGCCAAAACAATAAAAGTCATTATGTCTAGCTTATTGATCAATATGTTATATTTTCCTTATTTCTGTAACATTAGCGTAAGGAATCACCTTTGCCTTCAAGCTTGCCGAAAGGAGGTTTTTTTGTTAAAATCAGAAGCCAGTTATTTCAAATACCAGTTATATGACAGTTATAACCGCCGTTAAACGGAAGTTAAAGCAACTAGACAATTCCACCTGACCAGTAGAACACATCCCTACAGCAGGCTATAAAGTGGTTTCATGTTGGAAACACAAAAGCGCATTTAAACAAAGCAGCAATTCATATTTTTAATAGCGAATTTGAAAGAATATCTAAAACAAAGAAAGTACTTAATAAGATATATAAAATGAGATTATGAAAAGAAATACATATTTGTGTTTGGTTGGACCCTTTCAGGCTTTCGGCGTGCTTTCAATTTTGTATTTTCCTAGCGGAAAAAAATGCTTAACCTTTTCGTCAGTATTGGAAGAATGGAATGTGCATCTCCTAACGTCTGTTGAGCTGGTTTCTGTTTGCTGACTAGTTTTGTGTGCCTTATCCGGCAGCTTTTTTTGTCAGGTCCAAATGGCGCCTGAAGAGACACAAACATCTGGGAATTCCTTCGTCGTGCAGTTGGGGCGGAATTCTGTTTTTCTTCTACATTGGTAAGAATGGTTTAAATGGCTACTTGATAAAAAATACGATGTCAGAGAGCAAGAAGGAACGGATTTCGGCATTGCAGTTGGACGAGGGCATTACTGACTCAGAGGTTTGAGTGAGCGTTCGAGATTGTTTTTTTAACATTTATCTAGAATGAAATTCCTCTCTCAGACAAAGTGGCCAGATTTAAGGAGGTTGAGAGCTAAGTGGGATTAGCTAGCCGCACTTAGACGTCTTACTGTATTCTGACTGAATATAGTTGATAAAAACAAGGGGTTTCATTTTTTAAAATTAAGCGAACATCTCGTAAAGCAAACAGCAAGAGTCCAAAGCAGTCCAATTGTAAGACAAGGAAGAGTCCAGCAAACCTAGTGCCTCAGGCAACACTTTTTGAAGCTTATCTTGGAGCAAGAGTGGAGGAGATCCCTCTGCAGAACTACGGACAATCCCTCCAGCTGTTTCCACTGCTCCATCCTTTGTTCAGCAAAATATCTAAATGTCTCCTACAACTGACGCGAGTTTGAAGTTTCCCACTGGAGCAAAGGTGGAGGACCTCAGAACCACCGGGCAATCCCATGACATTTCCTGCTCCATCGCACCAAGACCAGTGCCTCCACAACACTTTTTGAACTTGAGAGGATATCTTGGGCAAGGTGGAAGAGGGAGGATCCCTCAAGAACTACCTGGACAATCCCATAGCTGTTTCCTGCTCCATTGCCGTCCAGTCCTCCCACAGCCTTTTTTGTGAGCATGGGATTTGCTGACAGGTGGAAGGAGATCCCTCAGAACTACCGGCAATCCCAGCTGTTGGTCACTCAAGTCGCCGTCGGGAAAGCCGTCTAGTGCCTCCCACAACACTTTTTGAGCTTGAAATTGTCCTGGAGCAAGAGTGGAAGGAGATCCCTCAAGAACTATCGGACATCCCTTAGCTGTTCCTGCTCCATCTCTGTCCGGCAAACCGCCTATGGACCTTATGCATGTGACGTCACATCCACCGACACGTGACCACCCGGCGGCAACTATCGGTCGGCTTAAATAGCTGACATTCACAGAAAACAATCCTGATGGTACTCGGGAACTTTTTGGAAAGGTGAGAGCCCGAATGCAAAAAAAATGGTAAACAACGTGGAAATTTCCATTGTTAAGCAGTAATGAAGTAAGTTCAACTTTTGTTTATTATTTTGTTTTTTACAAATATATATAAATACTACTGGATCTTGAATGTCTGAACTACAAATTAAAGTGTTTTGCCATTTTAATATCTAATTCAACAATATGTTGAATGCTAGCTAATAAAGAAATAATTGAATAACAGACAATTTAGTGATGTATTTTATTTTAGATGTCTGCTATTCATTATCTCGTATTTGGTTAGCACTGAAAATTGTTTCAGTAACTTGTTTACAAACATATCCTATATATCCTACTACTGGATCTTGAATGTCTGAGCTACAAATTATATTGAAGTGCATTGTCATGTAATACCTAATTTAAAAATATGTTGAACGCTAGCTAATAAGCAAATAATTGAATAAGACAATTTAATGATTATGTATTTCATTTCAGATATTTGCTATTCAGTTTCTCATATAAGTTTAACTCAGTAATTATTTTATTACCTTATTCACAATTGTAAATATTACTGATTCTTGAATATCTGAGCTACATATTGTATTATGCGTGTTGTTGTGATGGCTAATTGAACACTACGTTGAATTCTAGTTAATAAATAAACAGTTGAATAACAGGCAATATAGTGTTTAGGTATTTTATTTATGATGTTTGCTCTATTAATTATCTCATATTTGTTTAGCTCTGAAAATTATTTTATCACCTTACCTTTTCCAGAAATATATATATGTATATTACCGATTTTTGAATGCCTAATTACAATTTGTATAGTTATGTCTATCGTTATAATGCACATATCAATTATAACGATTTATATGGATGCCAGTTAATAAATGGATAATTGAATTATATACTTAGTATAATGATTTTGTAATTTATTTCAGATTCTTGGTGCTAAATGCAAACGTCCTGGTGGTGCAATTCCTTCTCCATCTAAGCATGTTTTTGCTGTGCTCATACAAGAATTATAACTTGTGGATAATTAATCAATTATATTATTATGGTGTTATAGGATTTAAAATGTAAATCATCTACAGATTAGAAAATAATATATATATATATATATATATATATATATATATATATATATATATATATATATATATATATATATATATATATATATTATATATATGAAAAGAGAGAGAGAGAGTATAAATCGTAAAATGAAAGAGTATAAAATGTGAAATGAAAAACGCAATGAAAGCACAATAACGTTTCTTCAGGGGATGAAGTTACTGTGAATTGCTAAATATAAAAGTTTGACATTTTTTTGCAATCAGTTACGCCGTAAGGCCTAAAACACTGATTTTCATCCCTAATGCCAAACCAAACAAAAAACAGAGAGGAGTTTTGAATAATTAAAACAGAAGTACGATGTAATAACATTAGAGAAAACTAAGAATAAATACTTTACGTACCAGAAGGACGGATGTAGACGTGGCAGTGTTTGCGGAGGGTCACGGTACAGGCTGGCGTTGAAGGGGTGTGAACAGAGTATCGAGTAACAGTTTTCGCGTTTAACTTTGGCTGTTTCCAGGGGAGTGTAGTATTTTGGGAACGATGAAGATTAAATGGAAGATCGATAACGATAGAAAGCGCAGAGAAATAGTGGAAGAAATCCGTAAAAAATGAGAGACCAGTGAAAAATGTTTAAAAGATGCGTTTTAGAGGTAAAATATCAGACATTACCGACTTGAGTGACCCTACCACGAAGATTATACTTCGCGTCGGTATCTCTCTGATAAGCAATCCTTTACTTACATCTTAAATCCATTAATCAGAGGTTCGAAAAGTCAGGGGGGAATTTTATTAATGTTGAGGCTATTTCTTAAGTGCATGATTTGCTTTTTGGCAGAATTAGTGTTATTAGTGTGTGCGCATTCATTGTGTATGTTATATATTTATATATATATTTCCATCTGTTACTATTCGCATTTTTGTCTTTACTCGGATATACTTTCAATTCGTTTTTTTCATATCCTTTCGAATTTGATATGAATGTTTGTAATTTATTTTATTGTTTTTCTATTATGTTTTGCCTCTTTTATATATATATATATATATATATATATATATATATATATATATATAACATATATCTTTCTTCCATACTATATACTTCAATACTACATAGGTAGATGGCGGCACTATTTTTAGAATAAGATTGCATCTTTTAATTTTAAGATCGCATCATAATTTAAATTATATTCTCATACTAAAATAACTTACTATAATGAGTTTAAAAATTAAATTTGTAGTTTAATTTATTAATGATGTTTTAGTATAGTATATATAACCTAATTTAGTTATAATATTTTCACTATAAATACTGAACTGTATTTCGTATATAGCTATTGGCATTATAATTGCTAAGACTTTGAATTGGTATGCGTTTAGTTATATTTTCTCGTTCTTATCTTGAAATATTTTGGAGATTTACTCCTATACTTTTTGCTTTTTTTCCAACAATTATCATTCGCAGAAGGTTGGTGCCTTTAAAATTCGAATTTAATGCGACATAATCGATTCCTAAGATCGATTGGCATTTGATTGTTGGAATTCCAATTCTGGGTTGTCTTTTTCGTAGTAATAGTTTATAATCTAATTATGTTTCTGTGTTTTATTGTATGATTATTAATTACATAGCATTATTTTATATTTAATTTTAATTATTGGTTTAATAGAGGTATATACTGAAAATATTATTTGAGTTTTAATTATTTGTAAAATATTTAACTACATATATATATATAATATAAATCCAAATATAACTTGTATATAATCATACAGAAATAAAGTAAACAAAACATACCAAGAATCAAATCTTATACTAAAAAGTCATTATTTGAACAATACATCAATTTTAAATAAAATCTAAAAAACTGAAAGTACTAAAGATACCATGAACAAAAAATCAAGTTTAAGCATTTATGTGTCAACAAGTAAAAAAAACTCTGTTGTTATTAAAAGTATTGAAATAGGCAATCCAAGTAAATGGAGTTTTCAACAATTAATATAGCAGCTTGGCTGTGGACAAGCTTTAGCCAGGTTAAATTAATTTTGCTGTACAAACCGTTCCTGTTACTATTGTTGTTGAAAAAACAAACAGGGTAATTTACCCTAAATTGAAAGAATTTAGAAAGAAAAGTCTTATACTAACCCTAACAATAAAACATAACTGTATAGAAACGACTAAAATTCAGGATAAAAATATGTAATATAACATTATATTGCACTATGATATTGCACTAAAGACAGTAAATATATAATTGAATAAAAAACCCATACTTTTTATTAAACATTAACTAATCAGTGTCTCCTCTTATACTTACCAGAATTCATCTCTTTCAATATAACCCGCCACTCACATTGACATCACATGTTGCCACAATCAAAATTCTTACCATAAAATAGCATAATTGACCAAATAATATAATTAATTTTTGATATCAAGAATTAGTAAGATACCTATATTAAAATTCTCAAAACCATTTTAAGAAATGTAATACAGTTATTTATCTAGATAATATTTGAAAATTGGTAAAAATGTTTATTAAAAAGGGAAATTTCACATGAAAGATCCTGGCGCCATCTATGTAATAAATCTGAAACCAATAACTCAATAGCCAAATTTGAATAAGATTACACATTACGAGTAGAATATGTGAAAACACTATCCCACTATCAAAGAAATAAAAATATTCCTTTATAAACCAATATGAATGTTTAATTCTAAATGACCTAAATATTTCTCATCTATATATACTCTTAGAAAACCTATAGACATTCCACAATCCAGTGCAAAGGAATAAAAATTGTTTATGTTCTTAATTCTAATATCAATGTTTGTCACTAAATTATTATTTCTAATTATATAATTTTTTACTAAATTCTTGAAGACAGAAATGCTAAGATTACTATTCCAAAAAGGGAATTTATGAATTTGAAAATTAAATGCATTTCTTTTATCAAAGATATCTGTTACTAATTTATTATCTATGATTTTAATATCTAGATCTAAAAATTCTGCAGCTAATTCGTTGTCATTAGTTTATATATATATATAACATATGTTTTTGATTTTTTGTCTTGTGTTTCTAAGTTTGTTTTGATATATATATACATATATAAAATTAAAATCATTTTAAAAATATGTGCTGTAACTGTTGTAGCAAATAGCAATGGCAGAATGTTCATTCTTCTAATACTTCAAGAAAGTTATTTTCTTTTGAACGGAAATATTTTGAAATTTTAATTTTGAATGCTAATGTAAATAATAGGTAACTTTTGATAAGATTATTCTCATTTTGATATTCTTTATAAAATGTTACCTCGTCTCAGACCAATATTATATGATAATTTTCCTTTAATTTATTTATGCAAAAGAGTATGTAAAGTTTAGTTTTCATCTGTGAAACTTTACATTATTAATAAAAATGAGAAATAACTCCTTAAAATGGAATTTAAATTTGCAGAAATAAGATTTTATATACAGATACTGATTTATCTATAATATAAACATTCTTTTAGTAGCTAATAAATTAGTTTAACATTGTAATATGTGTAATGAGAAATTATATTTAATATTGTAATAATAAAATAGTCTAACATTAACCAGACTAAAGATTTTTAATCAGCTCTTTCATTTTATTGCATTTCACAGCAGACCATTTTTAACTTAGAAAGCGTTGTGTAGGATATAACTAAGTATATTTTATACACATCTCAAAATTGCTTTGCTAACTTATAACACTGATAACAATAGTTTTTAAGGTTATCATTATTCCCACTCATATTATACAGCATTAAATCCATAAAAAAAACACGAACGCACAAATTTTTAAATTATATTGCATACTGCGTCACCAGATGACTTAAAGTAGCAAAAAATTAATGTTTGTTCTTTCATTTGATGTTGAAAAGGAATCATACATCGAAGAAATTGGGTATGATGATGAGAAATGGCCAAGCATTCATGAAAAATTAAGTAACTTTTACTTTTCTGTCCACTTATATATGAAAAATATAATGAAACAGTCTGATAGCTCTCAAAACTTTCTTTGTGCTGTAATTGAATGTTTTGTATATTTGCTTCATCAAAGATGGTGAGGGTGGAAAATATACTATGGAAATTATAATGGAAAATATTCTACCATATGCTAATTGCATTCACTCGTCACATCACAGAGAACGCGGTATATATGTGCAGAAAGAGTATTTGATGCAATTCTTTGATCTTTTCTTAAAGGCATTCGACTGGTTTAAAATCGTCGTTTTTGATGAAATTATCAAAAAAATTTGTAAGACTTAATTTTGTAGCCTGTTTAATAAGCTTTCTAAAACTATCTCACTTTTTACTCTACGTGAATTACAAATGAAGTTATTGCTGTTTTATTACCGAACTGTAAGCATTATTTTAAGTTGCATGAAAACTTTAAATGCGTTTTCTGAGAAATGATAGTTTTGAGGAAAACTGTCGACCGTAACGATGATTTCTCAAAACGTTATTCAAGTATTGATATGAAATTTTCTGAGATCGTTTTCTGTAATATGCTTGATGTTTTCCTCTAAAAACTAAGGTCAATTTTAAAATCAAATAATATTTTTAAGTGTTTAAATATAAATGAAAAGCATTTTTTATGAAAAATTACCAGTTTAGTAACTACGTTCAGCTATATCTCAAAACTATTTTGAAATACAAGAAAGATTTTAGAGCATAACACAGATAACTGTCATAAAAATGTACTCCTACAAGGAGTTATGTATATTTAGAATATTATTTTGTCTATGGCTGTTAGCGTGAGGCAAATATTTTAGTCATTTTTCTTCAAATTTCTCAGTTTTTTAAAAAAATATTATTTTGAAAGCTTAATTTACAATATTTTCATAGTTTTAAAACATATGCAGTTGAAAAATAATATTAAAAAATATATATAAGTCATTTTTCAAAAAAATGTCTCCGAACACAGTCGGATACCTAAAATTGAATAAAAGTATTAATGTTTTACATGTTAATTCTAAAAGAAGATTAATTAGAATAATTCTTCAGCTAACTATCTTATTGATAGCTAGTATTGAAATTTAGCATGTTCTAAATTACGTATAACTTTTAGATTGTATTGTATTTATTTAGCACTAAAATTAATTGTTAGCACATATTTTAAAATTATCTTGATATCTGAATCACTGAAATATAATTATACATTAATTTTTTTTGTTTTTATTGCATGACTGTACAATACATTGATATCTAGTTACTCAATGTATTTTGTTACAGATTCTAAAATAAAATATAAATGCTAAGAAAGTTCAAACAATTTTCTCAAATAAATAAAATATATACCTTTAAAAATAAGAGAGAAAAAATAAGTAGAAAATAAAAGAGAAAAGATTTACATTGATATTTATTTATATAATATTTTCTCCCTTTTTTTAGCTTAATAGCTATTAATAAATGCTATGAAAAGTCTCCTAAGACTCTGCTGAATAAATAGATACAATTTATGAAGTAATTGAAAATGTGATTAGAATAGTATTTGCATTTGCATCAATTCAATTTTTTAATTGTAGATGTCTTAAAAGTGAAAGCATCAAACCATTAGTAAAAATGCAAAAATTGAATTGTTCACTGAAGAAACTAAAATGATAGGTTTTAGAAAGAAATTACTAGGATATTGTTGAGAAGTGTTAAGTGAAGTTTCAAAAAATATGACGGAGAATTGAAATTCAAGAGCAAAAGGATTTTAATGAAAATTTTCTATATTATTTTGCCCACGTTTAGTGTAATACTGTTATATGGTGAATATGTGTAATGTTTCAAATAAACACAATAAAAAACAGTTTAATGCAAATCATCGTTTTATTTATTACACAACAGAGACCACTTATCAAATTACTCTCCATGGTTGTATAAATGTTTATTATATTCAATTTCGGACACAAACAAAAACAATGTTCACTATGCAAAAAAATTGTAAATGATATAATTTAAAATTATAACAACACATTAAAATGGATTGTTCAGCTAATCAGAAAGACTATGGTTCCTCAAAATAATAATATTTGTAACTTGAGTAATAATAATATCTTCAATGCTTCACATACTTTCTCAAACTACAATGGGAAAAGATAAGCTGAAAATTGACAGAAAATATTTGACATTTTTTTTCTTCTAATATTTATCATTAAAAGAAATTTACAGTCATCTAGGAATTTCAAAATTCCTTGTACTTTTGTACAGTAGCAAGCTCATAAACTAATATGATGAAATAAAAATATTTTGAATTCATATGTGTAAGATTTTATGTTAAAAATAAAGAAGAATACTAACCCAAAAATAGAGTTGTTAAATTGCCAGATGAAGCCAGTAATGTAGCACAGGGACTTCAAATTTCGCTATTTTTTCTAAACCGAATAATCTTTTCAAGTTTTCTTAGGTAGACAAATCCAATATAATTTAATAAACTAACAACAAATTTAGGAAATAACAATAATTATAAAACTTTAAAGAAGTTATATAAAAAAGTACTATAAAATAATCTAAACACAATATGAAAAAAAGTTAAACAAACATCTTGAAATATATATCAAGCCACTTCAAGAAAATCAATTACAATTGTGGTGCAAGCAAATACATTAGTCACAGATGAAAAGGGCCATCTTGTTGGCCAGATTTAAGCCAAAGGGCTGTCTTCTGTCTCCACAATGTACCCTCAAGTATCCAAAGGTATGAAATGGATACACATCCATTTTTATGGTGAACATAAGGCATTCGGTTATCTTCATTCACAGAAAACAGATTTGCTTCATCATAATTATCTTCATCTGAATATTCATCATACTAAAAAATTATATGTAACTTTGCAGTGTATATTTATATTAATTCATGCTAAAAACAACATATTTAACTAAATGTTTACTGGTTTTCATACTTAATATAATAAAAATATCAGTAATTTCCATCAAATACTATTATAATCGTCTAGATTTCAGAAAATTTCATTATTATCAGAAATAAACTTTACATAAAATAAACATTTAAATATTTTCTTATTGAAAAATACTTTATATGTATAATCAAACAATTTTTACAAGTTACAAATACAGTCGACGCTCGTTATAACGACCCACTGCGTCCCACAGCAAAAGGTCTTTATAACGAGTGGCCGCTATAGTGGATGTAATTAAAAAATGTGCACATGACGTTCATCAATTCCGTAAAAATAGGCAATTTTTAAAGAGATTCAACTAAATACTCAAATTATTTTTTACCATTGGTATTAAAAATAAAATTTTATCAATTAAAAATATATTTCTGAAACAGATTTTAAAGTAGAAAATAAAGGGTGTTATATACTTACAAAACATTTATTTTCTAAAGAAAAAATCAGAAATGGTTGTTTGTCTTTTCTACATATGTGATTTTTTCAAAACATAATTTTCCATTTCAGTTAAAGATGATAAATAAAGTTCTGTCTTTCAAAAAAACATTTTAAAGTCTCAATAGCACTTGAAACATTTTTTAAATTTTAGGCTATTCTAATTTCCGCGCTGTGGCGAGTGGTAATTCCCCTCCCCGCTGTCAAAGATGAGACTGAAGACTACATCTATGAAGCTTGGCATTATTATAATTAAGGTAATTTACGTTTAGAAACATGTTCTTTTTGGAAAAATAATGGCTGAATTCGGACGTTGTATTGGGATTAGACGACACTGGACGGTCGTTATACCAGAATTAAAATAACATAGTGCATAGTAAAACACAGTTGGGGATTTTATCACTGGTCGTTATAATGGAATGGCCTTTATAATGTGTGGTCGTTATAACGAGCGTCGACTGTAGTATGTAAACTGCAAGTTAAAAATAGTAGATACCAAGAATACAAAACAGATCACGCAACATAAATATGTATATGAAGTTTATCAGTGATCCAATACAGACTCTCCCAATAAAACAATTATTTAATATTTGAGGGCAAAATTTCAACATAAACCTATCAGAAAATAAATGTAAACAAACATCTGGCATAGAACTTATCACGAGCAATTCCTCCCAAAATTCTATTGCAACACATGGAAAACAACTTACGCGAAGAAGAAATAAATTTTAAATCACAAATAGAAGGGGAGAAAAAAAGATTTCCTTGCGAAGCGAAAAATTATGTACTACGAGATTTCACAACACAAAAGTAGGTATGTAGAATCATTTGTCTTCAGAGCTCAATAATATTATAAACAGAGTTGAAATTATTTAAAATTAGTTTTAAAAGACAAATTATTCTCCCTAAATATATAATGTTCAAAAAATTGGTAATTTAAGCATTAAAAACAAAAATATATATAATTCCAATCATCAACAAAAAAATAACATTCAACAGATTAGGATACAAAGATTGTACCTTTTGAATGCTATTTTCCAATACTTTTTATCGAAAATATTGACTTTATAAACGATAATTATAAAATGAAGGGATCTGCTAAAAATAATCTGTAAGCATATTTTAATACTGGATAAAATAGTACACTCTGCATACTAAAACATAGGCTGATTGTATTCTTTTGACCGCCAGGAGCTGTTTTTGTATAATCTCGAACCCAAATTACGCATAAGGTCCACTGCCTCCCGCAACATTTTTGAGCTTGAAGTTGCCCTGGAGCAAGACTGAAAGGAGATCCCTCAAGAACTACCGGGCAATCCCATAGCTGTCCCTGCTCTATTGCTGTACGGCAAACCGTCTCCCACAACACTTTTTTGAGCTTGAAGTTTCCCTGAGACAAAGGCAAGGGGATCCCCTCAAGAACCACCGGGGTAATCCCATAGCTACTGTTCCTGCTCCATCGCTGTCCGACCGTGGCGTCACAAGTGTCACCCACAAGCATAACATTTTGATCTGAAGTTTTCCCTGAGGCAAGAGTAGAAGGGGATCCCTCAAGAACTACCGGGTAATCCCATAGCTGTTCCTGCTCCATCGCTGTCCGGCAAACCGTCTAGTGTCTCCCACAACACTGTTTTGAGCTTGAAGTTTCCCTGAGGCAAGAGCTAGAAGGGGATCCCTCAAGAACTACCGGGTAATCCCATAGCTGTTCCTGCTCCATCGCTGTCCGGCAAACCGTCTAGTGTCACCCACAACACTGTTTTGATCTTGAAGTTTCCCTGAGGCAAGAGTAGAAGGGGATCCCTCAAGAACTACCGGAGTAATCCACATGTATTTCCTGCTCCATCGCTGTCCGGCAAACCGTCTAGTGTCTCCCACAACACTGTTTTGGGCAAAGTTCCCTGAGGCAGAGTAGAAGGGATCCCTCAAGAACTACCGGGAGTAATCCATAGCTGTTCCTGCTCCATCCTTTGTCCGGCAAACCGTCTGATGTCACCCACAACACTGTTTTTGATCTTGAAGTTTCCCTAGGCCGGGAGGCCACGAAGGGGATCCCTCAAGAACTGCAGGTAATCCCACTTGTGTTTCTGCTCCATCACCATCCAGCAAGAGCCGTCTGAGCCTCTCACCCACAGCACTGTTTTGATCTTGAAGTTTCCTGAGGCAAGAGTGAAGGGGATCCCTCAAGAACTACCGGGTAATCCCATAGCTGTTCCTGCTCCATCTCTTTGTCCGACAGAGCCGTCTAGTGTCTCCCACAGCACTGTTTGAGCTTGAGTTTCCTGAGGCAGAGTAGAGGGATCCCTCAAGAGAACTACCGGGTAATCCATAGCTGTTCCTGCTCATCGCTGTCCAGCAAACCGTCTAGTGTCTCCCACAACACTGTTTTGAGCTTGAAGTTTCTGGGACAGGTGAAGGGGATCCCTCAGAACTACCGGGTAATCCATAGCTGTTTCCTGCTCCATCATGTCCGACCGAGCCGTCCTGAGTGTCGCCCACAACGCTGTTTTGATCTTGAAGTTTCCCTGAGGCAAGAGTAGAAGGGGATCCCTCAAGACACCAGGCAATCCATAGCTGTTTCCTGCCCATCGCTGTCCGGCAAACCGTCTAGTGTCTCCCACAACACTGTTTTGAGCTTGAAGTTTCCCTGAGGCAAGAGTAGAAGGGGATCCCTCAAGAACTACCGGGTAATCCCATAGCTGTTCCTGCTCCATCGCTGTCCGGCAAACCGTCTAGTGTCTCCCACAACACGTTTTTTGAGCTGGAAGTTTCCCTGAATCAAGAGTAGAAGGATATCCCTCAAGAACTACCATGCAATTCCATAGTTGTTCCTGCTCCATCTCTGTCCGGCAAACCGTCTAGTGTCTCCCACAACACTTTTTGGAGTTGGAGTTACCTTTCACCAAGGTGGAAGGAGATCCCTCAAGAATTTGGAGCAATCCAGCTGTTCCTTCTCCATCTCTGTCCACCAAACCGTCTATTGTCTCCCCACAACACGTTTTTGAGCTGGAAGTTTCCCTGAATCAGAGTAGAAGGATGTCCTCAGAACTACCATGCAGTTCCATAGCTGTTCCTGCTCTATCTCTGTCCGGCAAGCCGTCTAGTGTCTCCCCAAACCTTTTTGGGTTGGGAAGTTTCCCTGGCGCAGAGTGGGAAGGGGATCCCTCAAGAACTACTAACCAGAACCCCAACGGCGGGCAATCTGTTCCTGTCCTGTCGGTGTGTTTTGCTTGGTCTTGGAGTAACCATGCGTCCACTCAACAGTCTAAGTGCATCATTCTACCTCCAGTTTGCATGCCTCTGCTCATCCCTCCTATATGCAACTTTACCCAATCACCAATTGGCCACTTGCGCCCGTGAGGGCGTTTTTTTCTCAAGAGTTCAAGTGAGTAATGTTCTTCAAATCAGACATTTAATCTCCTCCGAACTTTGTCTTTCAGCAGTGCTGTTAAGGCTTTAGTTTTCTATCAGCAGTTCAGCTTCAGTCATACTGATGTTTCCCTGTTTGATCTAGTTGTTGCTGGAATCCAGCATTTCATGATTCAAGCTGTCCAGATAGATGTTTTCTAATGCTGATCTATTAGAATAACTTGTCTATGTTGGATATGATCCTGAAGCTGCCATCGAACTGTGTCTTCAGAAGCACTGATCAACTTGTTCTTTTCATGTTGTTTTACTGTTGTTATGTTTATTAAAGTATTATTTGTTACCTAACATCGCCTGTTAATTTACGGAGTCATATAACCGGTAACACAATAATTGAGTCTTCATCTCATTTGCATAATCGAACAACTTTCATTGATTTGCCATCTGTTCTTGCTTAATAAAAAAAAAATCAAACTCTTCTTTTTTATCGCTTCGTATTTATTTGTAATTCTTTAATTTTTTTTGCGAGCGCTTCACATTGATTTTACGAAGGGGAAAAAATTGGAAATCTTACTACATAGAGTAAGAATTAAAAATGCAGTCAGTATGAACACGATCATATAGGACATTTTTTTCTTTGTAGTGCTCTTTTTGACATTAGTATTAAGTTTTTTCCTTTTTGGTTTTCACAGAGCGCGTTACTTGCACTGCATACTAATGGAGTTTTGTTTGTTTTGGAGTCCTAAAACTGGTTCTAGGGTCTTCTGAATAGGAGAATCTAAAAACCTTTCTCCCCGCCGCCCGGGTCAGTGCCTTTCACCCTCTGGGTAGGCTGAACCGGCGTGGGCAAAACATAAAAATAAATTACAAAGACCTGTTGTTAAATAATAAAAATAACACGAAGATCTAGAAATAGTTTTTTCTCTTTTACTATTTCCAACATAGTTATAAGTTAATCTTTACACTTAAACAAATGATTAGTATCATATATAATTTAAAAGTCCACAGAGTATCTCTTGTATTACCATTGGTTTTCAAAAGAAACGCAATAAGTAATATATCTAATAAAAACAGAGTAACCCAATTAGTTTTACTTAATTATATTTTAGATGCATTCATGACAGTGACAAGATAATTGACGACGACTAATAATAGTTAAAATAGACGTCTTTATTCGATGATAAAAATATATAAGTATATATAAATACAACCGATTTAGAAAATGCAAATCCTCCTGATTAAACATACTTACAAAATAAATTAGCCGCAGTCAGCAGAAGGGCGATGATAATAGTAGTTCGTCATTTCTAATCATACTACTACACATTACTCTAACCAACGTTATCACAATTCTAACCGTATTTATATTGGGAAAAGATGTGACGTTCACTTAAACTATTTAGCATAAACTAAAACTGGTTCCTTTATAGTTGATTAATGTTAGATCTCGTCTAACAATAACCATGATTGGGAAAAAGGTTGATTAAAGAAGAACATTTTGTAGTGTGTTGTATAAAACTAACAGTATCTTGGGCTATATTGTAATAATGCAAAGGAGAGGAACATTACAGCTGCAGAAAGGTTGAATTTGTGATTTTTAAGTCAGTTCCACTTCTCTCTTTATATATTGTCCAGCAGATTAAGAAAAAATTGCAGAATACGATTGAACAATAAGACACATCGAAGGAAACTTGTAACACCAGAGAACAGAGGAAAGTATAAAACCATAGATTTTTGGACTCCCACAGTTATGCACTTAAAGAAATATTCCAAATTTATTCCAGTAGGGTGAAGAAAGATCTAGAATTGCCTAGCACGCAAATAACCAATAAATGAGATTTCAGTAAAATACGTCATTGGATTAAACTACCGTGCTGCATTTCAAGAAAGTAGGAGGAAGCTTCCTTTTCCCTAATATACATTTATTCTCGACATACAACAACCATTTTATTATAATATGAAATATTTACAACCCATTTGCAGCAACTTTCCTCCTTTGACAACAACAGATTAAAAAAATATTCCGTTGCTAGGACAACGTTCTAGAAACAAATAAAAAATCCAGCGCCCGTCAAATTATAGCAAATTTTCCAACTATTCAGTTAACAATATCATTCTGATCTTATTATTTTTTCTTCTCAATCATTTTCCCAAGAATTTTGAGTACATTTCGAAATTTTATACTTTGTATTTCACGGACTAAGTGGAAAAATGTAATTTAGATTAAAATTCATATCTCATTGCTATTGGCCCGATTTTCTCCAGGTTTTCTTTATATTACTCGGTTTCAAGTCTCCAAATAACATAATGAAGGAATTTTTGAGAATATCTTTTTCGGAACTTCCGCCAGAATTGGAAAAATATTTAAATTAAATTTCATATCTCGTGTTCCTAAAACTCGATTTTCTCCAGGTATATTTTATATTACTCAGAAAAAGGATAGAAAAATATGAAAATATCTTTCTAAATTAAGAATAATTTATTACCCAAAATAAAAGATAGACTTAGATGTCTTTCACCAGAAGGATCAAAACGGCGAAAAGTATTCTATGAGGTCGTCGTTATAATAGCAACCTCATTTTCAGCAGGCAAGGCTATGAATTAGGAGTTAGCATTTCATAGTCGATTCGTAACCTAGTTTAAATCGAAATTCTGTAGAAATTTCAAAATTCCTTATAGGCATGTTTGAGATATCAACGGAGGTCTACAGCTGTCGTGTGCTGGAAGGTTCGATTTTACTTGAAATTAAACGAAATTCATGAAAACAATAGAAAATGGTGAAAAAAACTAGAGAAGGGTCACTTAATTGAAATAAATTTATTTTCCAAAGATAACAAATACAGCGTTAGATACTTTTTCTACTCCGCGAATATCGAAATAGCGAAAAGCGTGTTCTTGCAGGTATCGTTGCAGCAATTTGGGCGGCATTTCCAACAAAGGTCGGAGAAATAAGTTTTGGCAGTTCGACGTCCCACTTCGAAACTTGCTATTAGTCGAAATTCTGCCGAAATTTGAACAAATTCTCAATGCTCTTCCATAACTCGCGTTCTAATTATCCTGCTTTATATTACTTCATTATATTGCCAAATGACATAACGAAGGAATTTTAGCAAATCCTGAAATTTTTTATTTTTCGTCAATTTCGTAGGAATCGCAAAAAATGTATTGGAATTAAAATCCATATCTCGCATTCTAATTATCAATTTTTGTCCAGTTTGCTTTTCTTACTCAGTTTTATGCCCTATCACATCCCGATGGAATTTTGAGTATATCTTGAAATTTTATGTTATATCATTGAAATTTTCTTTGTTGTGAATTTCTCCCGAAATCGTCAATTTTGCCCCAACTTATTAAATATGTAATTTAGTTTAAAATCCATATCTCGCGTTCTAATTATCCAATTTTGTCCAGGTTTGCTTTTTCTTACTCAGTTTTATGCCCCTATCACATCCCGATGGAATTTTGAGTATATCTTGAAATTTTATGTTATATCATTGAAATTTTCTTTGTTGTGAATTTCTCCCGAAATCGTCAATTTTGCCCCAACTTATTAAATATGTAATTTAGTTTAAAATCCATATCTCGCGTTCTAATTAATATT
>BGPR01030580.1:0-18575 GCA_013235015.1 Araneus ventricosus
AAACCTTTGTTCAGTTTTCTGTTGTGATTAAAAGTGATAATAAAATGATTAAGGGTGAAAATCATATTCAAACAGATTACGTATGTATGTAAAACTTCCAATATTTATTTTACTTTCTCGTATACAGAATACATAAGTAAAATATTGTAATCGTCAAAATTCGAACTCGAGATTTTGCAGAATCTCCGTTTTAGACCTCCTGATTCCGAAAAACACAATTTTGGAATTTGTCTGTCATTGTGTCTGTGAACAGCGATAACTCGAAAGCTATTAAGCTACAGGAATGAAATTTGGTATGTGGATATTTAGCCTTGTGATGTTTCTATCAAATTTTTAAATGGTCCTCTAGAGTCCACGAGTCCTGTCTGTCATCACGTTTTCGAGCACTATAACTCAAAACCAATGATATAGATGGATAAATTTTGTACACAGCTTTATCCAACCTAGATGAGGTCATGCAGTATAAAATTTTTGGTATCAAATCCGTCAACCGGTTGATGATCTGTCAGTCTGTTAATCATACCTGTTAAGCTTCGTTTCGCAAACCGATCTCCATGCGCATGCGTCTGCCGATCTCTGGTACAAGCGGAAGGATTAAATCAGTTTGTCCTTAAGACGGAGTTTGCGATAGATATAGTATTATTTCCTGTTTTGTTTTCGCTCGCTCGTATATGGCGGATCTTGCTGGAGTAGTGGATAGGAAAATAAATATGTGCTAGTTTAATACATAGATCTCTTTTAATATGATTCTTCACTTAAATATTTTACAATCACTATAATCTACAATGAAAAACCTTCTGATATTCGTTGCATTCTGGATTACAGTAAGTTCGATTTTTTTTATCCACGCAAGGGGAGGAGAAATGACAAATTTTGGGAAGTCTGTCTGTCTGTATGTTCGAGGTCATGCGAACACTATAACTCAAAAACTTGAAAAGCCAGATCGTCAAAGGGTTGACTGTCTGTCGGTCTGTATAATCGCATACTTGTTCATTTTTGAAACTAACTCCCTGCGCATGCCTACTAGTGGCAATGCCTGTGCAAGGAAGGGACGCTCCGATACTTGGCAGTTTGCCAAAAACCAATTTTGGAGTGATTTTGTAAGGAAGCAAACATTTAGGGAGTCTCGCCAGGTCCTGTTGCGCAAAGGAATGAGCAGAGGATTTGAATTTGTTTTTATCCTTCCAACCACGCGTGATTCCAACTTTGGTTTACTTGCGACGGAAGTTTATTTGACTTCTTTTATTATTCTAGTTTTCTCTACATGTGTTAGGAGTATACGAGAAAGTTTAGGGAAGACCACTCCCGCTGGGTTTTATCAAACTCGAGCAATGCCAGTTCCGCGTGCGGAGAAGAAAACAGGAGAATAGCTTGCGCATGCGCAGAGATTGTTTCCAGCACGCAAGTAAAACGAGACGACCTAAATGTTTGCTTCCTTACAAAATCTCGCCGCCAGAATTGGTTTTTGGCAAACTGCCAAGTTTTCGAAGTGTCTCTTCTTTGCACAGGCATTTCTACTATTGCGCATGCGTATGGAGTTGAACAAGTATGTGATTATACAGACCGACAGACAAGCAACCCTTTGACGTATTTGGCCCAAGATTTTATACGGACCTACATTCATGACGATAAAACTGTGTATAAAATTTTATCCATCTGGCTTTTCAAGTTTTTGAGTTATAGCGTTCGCATGTTATCGAACATACAGACAGACAGACAGACTTCCTGTTGACGGATTTTGTCCAAAATTTGATAGAAACCTACAAATTATGTTTAAAGACAACATACCAAATTTTATCCCCGTAGCTCTAATAGTTTTCGAGTTATCGTGTTCACAGACAGACATAATTCCAAAATTGTGTTTTTCGGAATCAGGGAGGTCTAAAACGTGGAGATTCGTCAAAATCTCGAGTTCGAATTTTTTGACGATTACAATACTTTCTCTTTGTATACTTCGTATACGAGAAAGTAAAAACGGCCGCAATTTGCTAAGCAGCATAAAGAATGGACTGTTGAGCAGTGGGGAAATGTCATGTGTCCTGATGAGTCAAGATTCAGACGAGCCAAAGGTGCTCCAACCAAATATTAAGGTAAGCGACTTTTTTCTGGCTAGATAGTGTATTATACATTTGTGCAACTCACCCTACTAGTTTGGTCTGTAGAAGTCCATAACATTTTAATCTGTTTTGAAATATCTTTAATGGCGTTAAGACTCGCGTTGTTCATGAGAAAGATTAAGGAAAAGAGTATCGACCAAAATATACTGTACTGAGATGAAAAAACAAATAATATTATTTTGTTAATTTATGTCTTATTTGTTAATTAATTTATTTCAGTTGAATGAAAGCGAGAAACACATTATTAAATTCTTGATTTAATGTAAATATTCGAAATGGGCGCAGCATCCACATGAACGGCATTCGTATAATTTTTGCAAAATAGGTAGTGTATTTCGGATTCATATAAATGGAGACAATTTGTTCGCATAGAAGCACAGTTCTGGAGGTTTTTCACCACCGAAACACTCTCAAGCCAGGAAAAGGAGGGCATTAATAACTAATAATAATAATAAGTCTAAATTTAACAATAACTAATAATTAATTTAATTTCACATAGTACCAAATGAAATATATTCGTCGTGGAAAACATGGTTAGAAATGAAACTTAACAAACGAATGACAATACTACGAGCAAGACAAAATTTTGTAACAACAGAACCTGATACAACTATATTTAGTGTCGTCTTTCTCAAGTTTTTATTTAACTTGACTTGTTTGGAAAGATGGAATTTTGGAATCATTTTTGCATTCTGTTGTTGATCCATTAGAATTCTGAAATCTTGTACACTTGTGTGCTCCCGGTGACAGTATAATATATTTATAATTTCAGAATCGGATTTTCAGTTAATCGATTAATTTTAACTAAATTTTGATTCCGCATGATTACCACTATATGGTAAATAACTAAAGTAAAAAATTGACCTTAAGATTCCATTACATTTAACTAACTTCATAATGAAATATAAAATACATAATAGACTAAAAAGTAGAAAATAAAAAAGAGCTTTTAAAAACACGCATCACGCAGATTTTGTTAGTGGCTGAAAAGTAGAAAATAATTTTTCTATCAAGAATATGAACGTCAAAACAAAATCGTAAAGGCTTGAGACACTGAAAAAATTTTATAAAGAAATTAAACCTCAATGACTATCATAGGAAAGAAAATTCTTAAACTTTGATGAAAAATTAAAATATATCATAAATGCGATTTAAATTGAAATTTGATTAAAGTACTTCTATCGTGACCTCCTACTTTTACAATTTCCTTCTGACATCCATATTTTTTACTTAAAGAATTATTTTCTATTTTCAGTAATCAAATGAAAGAGTATTTTTTTTTTTAATCTTTCTTTAAAAAACTTTCTCTGAATTGTTCTATGAATTTTGTCGGTCTCGTTCCGTTTTTCCGAGCAATTCCATACAAGGGGAAAGAAAACTGTATCGTGAAACTTTCAGCTCTCGCCGACAAATTTCTTTGGAATAAAAACTATAAACACATCTTCTACAGCATTGCTGAAAACACGTGTTAGGAGTTATGCTCCGTCTACTAAAGCACATGCGCGTTATAGAGATGCAAATTTTAGTATAGCATAATTTGACGCATACTGTGGTTGTCTATTTTTGAAATTGGATCATGCAGGGTGTCCAAGAAAGATCTTGATTATTCTAAAAATAAATAACAAAAATACGAAAAGGAGAAATGAAATGTCGTTTGCGGCAGAATCTTAACAGTTTTTTTCTACTGTCAATAATCTGAAGTAGATTGTGTAGATTGGCAGTTGTAATAAGCAGTTGTAATTGGCAGTTGCAATAAGAAACGAAAATGGCGACCGATCAGGAGAAAGCGAAGTGTGTATTGTTGCCAGCGGAAACAAAAATGACTGAAAACCGTTCAAAGAAAGATTCACAGATCCAACAAGTGTGCACTTAATTTATGCATGAATTCTCAAGTTTTAAAACACAGGAAGTGTTAAAAAAACAGTTGGCGGGAATTCGAGTACAGACTGGACATTTTACGTGTACACTGACTGTACTGTTAAAAAAACTGTTAGATTTCTACATTCGTTTACCGCAAAATGCATTTCATTTTACCTTTTTCATATTTTTGTTATTAATGCTTAGAATAATGAAGATCTTTCTCCTGACATCCTGTATTTTGTAATTTAAAAACTATTAAGGTAAAAGAAAATGAGAAACAACAGAATTTAGCTGTATCTTTCACTTTTAACCACTAAAAATAAAATTCGCATTAATGTTTCCGCAATATTTTTAGAAAAACACATTTTTGAGACCGCAGACGGTTTAGTTGTGCGTTTGATTGTAAAATTAGACTGAATGTGGGAAGCGAACTGCGAAGGTATTCCTGGGTCTTCCAATGTTATCAAAGCAGTTTTCATTTTTACTTTCTCGTATACGAAGTATACAAAGAGAAAGTATTGTAATCGTCAAAAAAATTCGAACTCGAGATTTTGACGAATCTCCACGTTTTAGACCTCCCTGAGTCCGAAAAACACAATTTTGGAATTATGTCTGTCTGTGAACACGATAACTCGAAAACTATTAGAGCTACGGGGATGAAATTTGGTATGTGGTCTTTAAACATAATTTGTAGGTTTCTATCAAATTTTGGATAAAATCCGTCAACGGGAAGTCTGTCTGTCTGTATGTTCGAGGTCATGCGAACGCTATAACTCAAAAACTTGAAAAGCCAGATGGATAAAATTTTATACACAGTTTTATCGTCATGAATGTAGGTCCGTATAAAATTTTGGGCCAAATCCGTCAAAGGGTTGACTGCCTGTCGGTCTGTATAATCGCATACTTGTTCAGTTTTTAAACTAACTCCCTGCGCATGGGTGGCAATGCCTGTGCAAAGAAGAAGGGACGAAAACTTGGCAGTTTGCCAAAAACCAAGTCTGGCACGATTTTGTAAGGAAGCAAACATTTAGGGAGTCTCGCCAGGTCCTGTTGCGCAAAAGAATGCGCAGGGGATTTGAATTTGTTTTGATCCTTCAAACCACGCGTGGTTCCAACTTTGGTTTACTTGCGACGGAAGTTTATTTGACGTCTTTTATTATTCTAGTTTTCTCTACATGTGTTAGGAGTATACGAGAAAGTTTAGGGGAGACCACTCCCGCTGGTTTTAATACAAGTGATTGAAACTGGAAAAAGGATGTTTATCACTCTAAGTTAATACAAAGAAAAGTTATTAAGACAAAACATATAAAAACAAAAACGTAACGGAAGCTTTGTATAAGCTAGTTTGTATAGTTCAGCAACAGATTCCGAGACTACCACCTTTGGACGATTTTACACCGGAAAGGGGTGTCAGGCAATGAGTCATACGAGCCCATTTCCGGAGTTCTTTGTCAGTAAAATGGAAACATCACCCTTCCATTCTTCACTTTCCCCCTATTTTGATGAAAATAACTCCGTCCGGCTTATACGCAAAAGCGCGGAGGGTTTCCGAATCCGTTGCTATACAAAAACAGTTCTTAGCATTTGAAAGACGTGTTTACTGGAATTATTCTTTCTACAAATGGAAGCGTTGATAAGTCTGAAATATCTCCTTTCAAAATCTTAGAAGATAACTTGTAGCAAATGAATAAACAATGATAGATACCCAAACTGTCGGTTCATTATGCGATAAGGGATATATTTCACTAAATTTTAATTGCAAAGTTTTTTCCGAAACTTTTATAAGTATAGCTGAGTGATGTTTATGATATATGGCTTCCTAAAGCGAAACTTCATTAAAGTTCAGTGATAAAGAATCAATTTAATCAATACTCTTTCACAAAAAAGAAGCTTCATTCCGTGAAATATCAAGAAATTATAAACCCGTCCATCAACGTTCTATTTTCAAGCAACCTCCAGACGAGTAATCACTTAAAAAAACTTTCATGACAGATATAACTAATATTTATGTTAAGACGTGCCAGTTTCCGTTTTCGAAACTTCGTCAAAAACGCGGCATTTGGAATACTATATTCGAGAGACACAAATCCAAGACGGGAACCAAAAAGAACCATGTAAGTTGATCATCGTCAGTCGTGTTTTCTCGCTAATTTTTTTTATACTTTAAAGTTTAATTTTTATTAGTTAATTTACCCTAATAGTGACGAAGGGAATCAGTTTACAGTTCTTTTCAAGTTCTTTAGTTACCGCAATTTGGACTAAACTGAGACCATTTTATTTTGGAAAGCTAGTACTGGTACTTGGGATCCAAATTCAAACTGAAAAAGAATTCAACCCATTTTTATAAACATTGAAATCTATTTGATACTAGCAGTTAATTTGAAAAAGTTTTTTAATTCGAATCCGTTAGAAATTCAATTTTTTTCACTGGCCCCTTAAAATTCCTATTAATATAATGTTAAAATATTATATATGATTTGAATTTACTTCGATTAATTCAAAGTGAGAACTAAAAATTGCATAAATTTTTTTATTTCTGAGTTGTTTTCGTTATTTGTATTCGTCCGTATTTTGTGCCCTGAATGATCAGAAGTGAACAATTTTTAAGTCCCTTAAAATCTGTATACTTCCGACTGAGAACTTTACAATATATCTATACTTATAAAAGGCAATGTTTGCGTGCGCGCGGTGTCCAGACGAATCTATCGCACTTACAGCCATGAAATTTAGCACACAGGTAGTCGTAATGGTGACTCAATGCACTTCAAAGCCGGAATTTTAAAATTTAATCTAGAAATTTTTTTATTTAGTGTTTTGTGTCATTTTCGGCACGTTTACGGCTGTAGTATCTTTTCTAATGATAGTTGAAAAACAATCAATACACCATCGGATAGAACAAACAATTTTCGTTCTAATTAAATTTGTTTTGAGCTTCAAACTTAATTTACTGAATTGTGAGAAATTTTAAAAAATAGTCCGTTTTGCCACCGAAATTTTATTTTTGTTTTTAAATTTGCTGCATCCAACTTTCTAATAACACTATTATTTTCAATTTTTTTTTTCAGCTTATAACTGGAACGGTTCTGTCGGATTTAAAACAAGAACGGTTAAAATATCTTTTCCCGTTTTCCATAAATTAATTTTTTTCTGGTCAGTTGAAAGATATTTTTTCTCTAGCGAGCTTCCTCCCACTACACTTCTCCGGAACGTTGCTGGCATTTTCATTGGCTGACGGGGCAGAAAGCATGTGACGTCATAATCTTCAATTGAATGACTTCGATTATTATTTTCCAGATTCGAATTTATATTTTGCTTGCTGTATAATAATGATTTTCACGCTGCAATTTTTTAATATTGTTTCGGATTAACGTACTCTTTACTGTTTTTCTACAGTTAAAATGTCATTATCGCGAAAAAAATAAGCGGGAAAATCAATAATGTGTATCTTTTGTTTTGATTTCATTTTCAAAACTTTTTCATGTCATTGTGGGCGGTTTCTTTTTTCTTTTTTTTTCCCCTTTTGTTTAAGTCCTGATTCCACGGGCAACGCCGTGCGCGTACTTCTAGTTTATAATATATTCAATCACAAAAGCAATAAAAAATCTCACATGTTTTAAGAAACTGAAAATTTTTTGAACAAGTTAGATGTGAATTTTACAGTTTATTCCGAAGTTTTAATGTACAGCTGTTGCATCCAAAGTGCTGCATACTGTTTGTTTATTAAAATTACTTCCTTATCAATTGAAATTATTACTTTTAAAATTATTAAGAATCTTTCAGTTCTTATAAATCTTGCTTTACGTATTAAAATAACTTACAGTTCATTTATTAATTATATATTAGTTAATAAATTTGTTAAATATAGAAAATAAATCATTTACTGCCATTTTTAGTTTAAAATTTGCCGTAAAATTTACTCTTGCTGCACTCATTTCTAGACTAAATTTTCCTTAATTATCACTTTTTTAATCAATCTAATTTTTATGTTGGCCGAATCAACTTCGAAATATGTAATGTCCAATGTGTATTTCCAATATGTAATTATATTAAGCAGGATTCAGGTTTGTTAGTTTTGAAGTACTCAGATCATGAAGAAACAAATAACGCTAAAAGAAGAAAATTAAAAAAAAAACTTTGATAAAAATAACCAATTTTTACCTTAGGAGTTTTATTCACGTAACATGTACTAAGTAACTTTTTTGGCTGATTTTGACGACTATAAATTTCTATTGCAATCTTATACCACTTACAATATTAGTAATATGTATGTATCGAGCATATCATAGATGATTACGCAATGACGGGCATAGATAGATATGATTATGCAATGTCAATCTTGCCCTAGGCTGCGGGTGAACTGTGGTTCTCCCAACGCTTATATTACAGCTTGGCTAATTTTCTGGCCTTTTAAATAATTTTTGGTTGGTTGCTTTGTTGGACATGGTTGGCGTTTTGACAACCTTTGGTTTGTCTCGGAGGTTCTTTTATCATTATCATTTTTAATATTTAATTTTTCAGATGGTTTTGTGTGTGTGTGTGTTCGTGAGTTGTAAATTGTATGTGTTTGGTTTTATCGGTTTGGTTTGATCAACTTGTTTTTCCTTTAATTATATTTTGGTATTTTCCTCTAAATGAAGAGGATGTATGTATATATGTGCCGAAACATTGGCCACAAGAGGGCGCTGTTGCGCGCGCCTCAGCACCTGCAAATATAAAAATGATAGTTGTTGTTTGTAATCGTTAGCGAATGTAAGCCGCGTCGCGGCAATAACGTCTATATCATTAAAAACTATATCATTGCTTTGCGTCGTCATGAGTGTCCTTTCGTCGTGGATGTATTAGACTGCAAAAATCCCTTGGAATTACACATTGATATCGCATAATGGACACATATGTATCAGACTGCTAACTACTGTTGGCCCACGGGCCTTATTTCAGCTGGATGAACTTTTCCCAATCGGCGTTTATTCGCTCTACACCTTCTGGTGAGTGAGTTGACGTGGGTAAATTTTGTAAATGTTATGCAATGACGGGATGATCGAATTTTGCATTTAATGGAAACTGTTCGTCTATCTTCCCATATAATTTTTTTTGAACTTTTATTCCGTAGTTCTCTTCCCCATATTCTGAAATGTTTATTTAGCGCTTCTGTGATTGTTGGTGTTTTTTCTGCATCACCCTGATTAGGGATACTTTTATTGTACCTGTTACATAGAAGTTTTGACTTGACCAAACGTGAAGAACGATGGCTCTAAATTGCAATGTAGTTTACGAAGACTTAAAATAGCATACTGATCTTCGTGTCGTTAATAATATCTGTAGAACATTGTGAAATATTCTTTGCATGTTGTAAATGTAACAACCAGTTTCAATATTTTTAGTAAACAGGTTAGCGTCCATTAAAAAAAGTCTACCTTAAATGATAAAATTCTACCTCATGTGCAACCTATTTTCCAAGGTCCCTTTGACCAACAGAAGTGTCACACTTCTCTTTTATCGTGAGACCTTGGCTAGTTACGCTAGACCAAATGAAATTGGTCAAAATCAACAAGAAAATGCTATTTCATGTCTCTTTATTGTTAAGAATATTTCAATTTAGAAGAATTCTATTTCATTTTCATTACAAACAAAAATATGTCCGATAAAGGTTCCCGAGGATAACTTCAGTCTTGAAATCTAATATCTTGCTGCTTTCTCTGCTTTTGGGAATGTCCCAAGTATCTGGAAATGAAAATATCAACTGCGATCATGGTGACAAATTCATGTCTTATCTGGATGTTGCAGAGGATATGATAAGCAAAGTGAAATTGCATTTCCAAATACGTGAGTACCGATTTAGTTTAAATATTCCTGTTTAAAATATTTCGTGTGAAATGAATATTCTTGTTTAAAATATTTCGTGTGAAATGAATATTCTTGTTTAAAATATTTCGTGTGAATGCTGCAGAGGATATGATAAGCAAAGTGAAATTGAATTTCCAAATACGTGAGTACCGATTTAGTTTAAATATTCCTGTTTAAAATATTTCGTGTGACATGAGTTAACACCAAAAGTTAATTGGTCTTCATAAGAAGTGCTTTTCATTGTGGTCGATTCACTCTCATGGTCTACATATTAAAAACACCGCGTCACTTTATTTTAGAGTCAACTGTATATCTTGTATTTGATGTTTCTAGTATTACGTCACAGTACAGTGTAAATCAACGAGCAAGTTATATGCTAGATGGCATACGCAATTATTTTATAATGTGAATGTGAGGTTTCTTGAAACGACTCCCCCGATGACTCCGCTCCAAAAGTGGTCAATTTTACTCACGTCAGACGCATAAAAGTGGCTGCTTTAATTTGATTTTGGAATCTTTTGCACATCTAGTCGAAATCCTTCGTCATCTAGAACGTTGTTACATAACAGAACGCCACATCATGCCCCTGCGACTATAACTTTTTGGTTATTTAATCAGTGTGGCGGTCATGAAGTGCAAGATACATCGGAAGATGCTCCTCAACTATCTTGCAAGCTATGAGTAAAGGTACCCTATAAGCATAAGATGCCCTACAATATTCACACGATATTTTTATGATGTTGTGCGACATTCGGAATATTGTAACAACATCGTGGAGAAGTCGTAGAGTATCTTGTGCTAATAGGGTAGTCTAGTAAGATGACAAAGGTAGGTTACTACCAAATCTCGACCGTGAATACAAAAAACACAGATCTACATACTACTAAGACGTTGTTACAGAACAGCATAAGACAATGTGCAATTAGATGGTAGTTAACGCGAACATTTACGTTTTTGATTGCGATGTCAAGTGAATTGATTCCAATGTGTAAGGTTCTATTTATATGTTTTATCAAACTTGACTAGGTTTCATACTTGTAAAGAAGGAATCTTGTTATCAAATTTTTCACTCAGTTCTTGGCATACTCGAATTCTGAGATTTTGCACAGTTGTGTGTTTCCGATGACAATATAATATTTTAAGAACTTAATCATTATTTAATTAGTTAATTTTAGTTAAATCTTGATTCCATCTGAGTAGCTACATCCGGAAGTGAATTTAAGAAAAAAATTGAATTTAAATTTCCATAATACTTTACTTCCAAACAGCCGTTTTCCTAACCCTTTCCTTTCATTAATTAAAATTCCGTATGCTATATTTATATGCAAAGTCAGACCCTGACCGATTTTTCGTCCATCCCACGCGTCGCATAACTTCAGGATATTACTGTGTGTGTGTTTTTTTTTCAATTAATATGAATGTCAACGCTCATGCTAGAAAAGTCCTTTTAACATGACTCAGGTTTGTGTAATTTCAAAGCATAATACAGAAATGTCTTTATTTTTTAGAAAAGAACCTCTTCCGCCCGCAGATTTCGTCAAAATATAAAATTTTTTAACCCGAGTTTCATCCATCTATCAATATTGAGTTATAGTGTTCACACCCACAAGGATAATAAGACAGACACGCAGATATAATTCGAAAAATGTTTCTTCGAAAGGAGGAAAGTCTAAAACTTCATGATTCTCCAAAATCTCGAGGTCCTATTTATTCACAACTAGCCGCCTTCGGAGACCAGCTTGTTCGCCGGGAATGTGATTTCAATTGAATCTTGCGTCATTTTATATTCATGGTTCTCTTAACAACGTAATTTTAGACTTAATATTGCAGTATATATTTAACCCATGTTCTATTAATGACCTTGGACTTGTTCTGTTCATCGTCTACATAAATGTCCCTATCGGAGTCAAATAACTGACCATATCATGTAACTTCTAATTCCATGTTGTCGGCACTATATTCACTTTCTTATTCCTCTTACAAAATATGCATTTGATTTCAACGTTAAAATGGCGTAGCACATTTTATGACCAGCGGCAAGTTAGCTGGATTAAAACATGCTGAAAAAAGAATGAAAATATAGCAACCATAACCATGCAGCTTGCTGGATATATTTCTGAATATAAGCAAAGCAATATCTCCGATAGCTCGGTTTACAGCTTTCACAAAAACTTTAATGAAATAAAATATGAAAGCAAAATGTAATAGGATATTATCTTAGATTACAACAATGAACGAAAAATACGCATTTAAATATTTATTTAAACAATGAAAACGATTTGAGTTGCGTTGCAACAATGAAAAGTATTGTTGTAAATTATGCCAAAAAAACACTTTTAAAAATTTATTAAAATTAGAGATAAAATCGTACAGCAATCTTATTGATATCATTGAAAATGTAATTTTTTACACTTTCAGATGGTGTAGAAATAATTTTTGTGCTGTAATATTTTTGGAAGTTATCAAGGAAAAACGCTCAAATTTCACTTAATTTTTAATTAATTAAAATTTCAAAAAAGGACTCCGAGGAGCACATTCCCGCCCTCCAAAGTACGTTTGTGTCAAATCTCGTAGCTCTAGGTCCAGCGGTCTGCCCTGTACACCCCCAACACACACACATACACAGACATTCTCCTTTATTATTAGTAGAGATTCTAATATTTCTTCTATTTATAGTTTGTGTGCGATTAATGAAAGTACTGTGCACCTCAGAGGCGAATCTACGATATAAAACTTGTATCGTCGTGATGAATGTCAAAACCTCAAGACTAAATAAACCAAAACTCTTTAACTTTACAGACTTGACTCACCTGGCAATAAGAATCATAAAAAACAATACAATACTTTCGATAATTTAATAAAAATTACAATGAAATAACTAGCCAAAAAATGTCTTCGACAGCGTCAAAGCTACAAGTACAAGCGGAATGACTACAAAAGTAGGAAAATTTTCGAGCCTGTCAAGCCAGAAAGTAATGTTGAAACGTTTTTATTATTTGCTAAAAAGAGGGAAATTAAAAAAAAAACAGTTGTAATGATGTTAAATGGAAAAAACTCAAGCACTTGGTTTTTTTCATTCTGGGGGGGGCTGTAGCCGATAAGCCCCTAGATTCGCCACTGTTCAATATCAATTTGCTATGATCAGAATCCTATTAAATGCTTATCATATTTGAAGATTCAGCTATATCTAAGAATAGTAGACCGATGGACTGTGCGGATTTGCTGAGCAATGGAAACAACAAGAGTGGTATCTACACCATCTGGCCGAGGAGTCGAGTGACCGAAGACAAGTCATTGGATGTGTACTGCGACATGGACACTCATGGCGGTGGATGGACTGTAAGAAAGACTGATTTTTTTTTCACACTTCTTTTCAACTTGACGCTTCGTGTTTTTGGTGGATTTGTAATGACCTTTTCACTTGTAGTCAAACTTCGATAACCGTCACTGCCTGGATGCAGGTGACGAATACAGAAATCTCCAATACACACTACAGTAACGTGATTTCACTGTTGGCTTGTAAAGAAAATGAAAATAAATTCTTTAAAAGTGAATAATACGTACATATTGTATTTAATTTTACAAAACGATAAAAAAATTCTATATAAGAGTAGTAATGCAGAGAAATATATTGTAATGCTGTAATACAATAGCGACTGGTTAGTGTGATGGATCTGGCACACCGAATGAAGATCAACTCCTCCGCCATCGACTATTAGTACTTCAGTGGCGGTCTGTCCATTAAGGTTACAAGAGCTTGCAGCATCCCTAAATATTTTTTCTAGACATTGTATTGTTTTAATCTCATTCGCTTACTTTTTCATTTCAGAGTTCCAAGACTTCGAAAATGCAAAAAAAGTAATAAAATTGAAAGACAGAAAATGAATCAATACTGCACCCCCCCCAAACAAATTTGTTCACTGCGCAGAAAATCCGGAGAGAAAAAGCAACCCTTTCTCCCATTAACTCTGAGGGGCTATGGGATGCCGGGAAGCAGCTCTGGCTGGCACGGAGCCAAATGAACGAGAAAAAAATGCTCTTTTTAATTTATTTTTCTTTTTACGTAAGACTACGTTCCTCCCATTGGGTTCTCAGGAAGGAATTCGATTCACACGCCAAGAGGCCACAAGAAACATTGTATGTGAGATCCTCTGTATCTCGGTAAATACATATGTTAAAAACATAATTAATGTCTTATTTTAGAAATAAAGGGTAACAACAGAAGTTACAAAAAAATTGAAAATCGGAAAAGAGACACGCGATTAAAGTAGTCCTACGCCTTTAACACCAGCGGCTGTTTGAAAAAGACAGCCTCTCGTCATTTTTGCTTTCTCGTATACGAAGTATACAAAGAGAAAGTATTGCAATCGTCAAAAAATTCGAACTCGAGATTTTGACGGATCTCCACGTTTTAGACCTCCCTGAGTCCGAAAAACACAATTTTGGAATTATGTCTGTCTGTCTGTGCGTCTGTCTGTGAACACGATAACTCGAAAACTATTAGAGCTACGGGGATGAAATTTGGTATGTGGTCTTTACGCATAGTTTGTAGGTTTCTATCAAATTTTGGACAAACTCCGTCAACGGGAAGTCTGTCTGTCTGTATATCCGAAGTCATGTGAACACTATAACTCAAAAACTTGAATACCAGATGGATAAAATTTGGTACACAGTTTTATCGTCGTGAATGTAGGTCCGTATAAAGTTTTGGGCCAAATCCGTCAACGGGCTGAGTGTCTGTCGGTCTGTATAATTTACCATTGAAACCAAACCGCTGTCTCCACACGCATGCGTACTTCTGTGCTCGCGAAAGGAGCGATTACGTCAGTTTGTCCTTGAGACGGCAAGAGCAGTGTGCGACAGATGCGTTTTAATCGGTACGCATCTCTTTGAATTCTTTTCCTAGATATTTTTCAATCACTATAATGAAAAATCTTCTGATAGTCATTGGATTCTGGATAACAGTAGGTTCGAATTTTTTTAGCCACGCGGGGGAAGTAGAAACGGCACCTTTTGGGGGAAGTATACGAGAAAGTTTAGGGGAAAACACTCCCGCTGGTTTCCTCATTCTCACACAAAGTGGCAATGTCATTGGCTGTTTATGGGTTTTGGTTTCGATTGTGTTGTGTCGACAGAAACACGTCTGGTTGATTGATTATTTGCTTTCTCTTGATAGGAGGCTAGATTTCTTTCGAAGAAGATATTCATTTTTGGAAGAGTGTTATCGAGTGAAGTAGGCGAAGAGGGAAATGTGTATGTGGAGCTCTTTATTTTCTTTTTCGTCAGTAGAATCGTCACATCAGCATTCACTTAACTTTCCGTTATTAAAACTAGTAGTAAATGTCATATATTCTGGTTATTTAATTTGTTTGAAAAGCAGGAAAGTTCATATCTGGTTTTGGAATTAAAAAATTTGGTCTACTGAAAGATAAAGTAGTTTTTCAAAAATGTATTCTCTTGATAAATATTATCTTGCAGCCCTCCTCGTTCCTAAGCTCTCGAGCCGCCACTGCCCACTTCCAGCTTTTTACAATAGGTTGAAAATGTAATCCATGGACAATTTTAAAGATGTCTGTTTGTTTGTTGATATTTTTTGACGATGACGGATAGCAGAATCAGACTATTAAAAGAGTGCCGGTTAATCGAAGATTTACTGTACTTTCTTGTGTACTAGAATTTTGAAATTTTGTAACTAGTGTGTTCCCTATGACAAAACACTCAATATCGGTTTATGTCATTAAATTTTGAGTCC
Source organism: Araneus ventricosus (assembly GCA_013235015.1). NCBI lineage: Eukaryota > Metazoa > Arthropoda > Arachnida > Araneae > Araneidae > Araneus > Araneus ventricosus. Next base: position 15,574 of record BGPR01030580.1, read on the forward strand.
ATACGTGTGGTGCCAAATAAAAGAAATTAATTTCAAGATTCTGTGCTTATCATTCAACGAACGAAGCGAGGTCCTGTTTCAACTCGATCGTTCAGTATTTCGTCTGTTTGTAAATTTGTTATTTATGCAGTCACGGCCAAACGCGTTGTTCGAGTTTCTTCGAATTCGGCATGAATGTTCCTTGAATTTCATGTTTATTTGAGCTCATTTGTCATTCAATCGTTAATTTGCTCGTAAATTTTAATCAGTCATAGGTGGCTTATTCTTGAATTCTTTTTTATTTTACATAGCAGATCATATCAATCTAATCCTCAAACCTTGTTTTGTTTAACAGTCATTTTATTCGCTCGCCCTCTGGAGGTGACCTTGGCGGGGGCCAATCTCGCCACCTCCACGATACAGCCTTGGCATCAAGATAGAGGCCGTTTTAATTGTTTCGTTTCGTGTACTGTTCAGCTTTGTTCAACGATTTTAGCCTAACAGTTTATACTATAAAAATTTGAAAACTGCCTCCACTCTCGAGAGTAGAAATTGTCTGCAAGTTTGTTCCAGCACATTTTTGACGTAATGCTAATAGTTTACCAGCAAGCGAAGGGCAAAGGTTAGAAATAATGATTCAGAAGTGTGTTGCTGATCTATCGAGATGCTTCGTATTCTAAAATAATTACAGACATCATGTTCATCCACCAAAGTCCAGGGCACAAAAATGTTAAACATCATGTTTAGCATTTCTGCATTCTGAACTTTGGTCTATGAAAGTCAATAAATGAATGGTTTAATTATTAAAAAAAATCATGAGTGCCCGCCGCATTATTTTCTCATACGCTTCCACATAAGAATGTAACTTATAATTTGTGGTCAAAAAGAATTTTGTTCAGGTAATATGCAACCAAATGTTTCCGATTGTCACAGTAAAAACTTTGCAAAGTTTCCAAAAATATCTTTATTACTGACGGATTGTCACTAACGTTTTTTTTTTCATTCGGACTCTTCATTAAGCAATATTTTCATTAAGCAACATTTCAGAAACAACTTAGGAACTTTTATATAAAGGAAAAGATGTTAATGTCATCATGAAATTCAAATATTATCTACTCAATGAGACCTTTTTTGTAACCATTATTATTTCAAACTAATTTTCCTTATATTGTTTAGAATTTATTTTAAATTATACCTTCAGTAGTGTGCGCAGTAACTAAAAATGTTTATAAATTTTTTGCTTTAACAAAAGTGGTAATACACAGGTAAATAAATGCAATAATTGAAAATGCATTAAACGCCATTGGCAAAACGTGTGCTAAAATCAATCTTTATAAACATGGCGCTGTACTGTTTATTACCCAAGAAAAAAAAAATAGAGTATGAAAATTACCTCTTAGGTAACCAAAAAGTTTTTAAACATTTTTGCTTTTCCAGAATTTGATAAATTTATCTACAATTTTGGTATACATTCCAAATGCCATCCGTCTAGTTTCTTGCACTCTTTGAGCTATCGAGAATCGATATGATAACGATATCGTTATCATATCGATATCGTTCACATGAAAAACGCCGCCGCAATCATGAAAACTACTGTAAAATGTACGGATAGACAGACGAAGTTCCGAAAATGGAGTTTCGGACATCGAGAGATTTAAAACATGGATATTCCTGAAATTACTTTTTGAAGATTCCAATACTTTCTCTATTTATATTTCGTATATGAGATACTTAAAATTCAGAGATAATTTTGCTGCGACTATATTTGGTCGGATTATTAATAAACTATTGGAAGAATCCTGGAACTATAACAACTTCATTTTAAAATTACGTAAACTATTTAACCGATTACATCATTGAATAATAAATTGGAAAATTACAAACAGAATAGGCATAAATTGCCTTAAAAACAATATTATGATCAGCCTATAATTCGTTTAAATTTATTTTTTACTCTTAGTTTATTATTAACTTTATTATTTTTTAAAGAAAAATAAAATGATACATTGAGCTCAACTCGGAATAGTTTACAGCATTTTGTTGTTAGTTTAGTTTTACGTAATTTATCTTAAATTAAATATGGTTGTGGATAATTCTGTATTTGCAAAAAGTTTTTAAACAAAGATTTCAAAAGTAAAACTCATTTTATCTCTCTCTATATTAAAGGCAGTGTGTGTGTGTGTGTGCGTGCGTGCGTGCGTGCGTGCGATGTTTATACGTAAAGTATTGCACTTGCAACCCTGAAATTTAGCATACAGGTAGCACTAATAGTGACTCAATGCACCTAGAAGCCCAAATTTTAAAATTCAAACTAGAAATTTTTTTATATAATATTATATATAATTATATGATATATAATTTTTTATATAATATTACAATTTTATTATAATATTTTTTATATAATATGTGTGGTATTGGTTGATTTTTCGTACTCATTTCTCCATTGCATTTTTTCGAATAATCGTAGCAAGAAAATAGATACACCATAAAAAAGAACAAATAATTTCCGTTCTAATGAAGTTTATTTTAAACGTCTAAAAGTTTGTTTTAAACTCTAATTTTAATAACTTTTTTAAAAATATGTTTTGGCATGATTTACAACGATGAAGAATAAATAGAAAAGCGATAACGATAGAATCTATTTAATATTCATCGTTCCCAACATACACTTTCCTGGCAACAGCCAAAGTTAAGCGCGAAACTTGTAACTCGATATCCTGTTTACACCCCGTCAACGCCAGTATGCACCATACCCCTCCGCAAACGCCGCCACGTCAACATCCGACCTTCTGGTACGTAAAATTTATTCTTATTTTGGTCCAATGTTATATCCCATCGTACTTTTGATTTTAATTATTCCAAACGCCTCTCTCTGATTTTGGTTTGACATTAGGGATGAAAATTAGTGTTTTAGTCCTTACGGCGTAACTGATAAACTTTTTGTATTTTAGCAATTCCCTTATATATATATATATATATATATATATATATATATATATATATATATATATATATATATATAT
>BGPR01030581.1:0-18575 GCA_013235015.1 Araneus ventricosus
TCCCTTTCAAGAGAGTTGGTTTCTGTGTATAACACAGATAAAAAATTGCAAAATAAAAATGTTAAAGTCATTTTATACAAAATAGTAAAATGACAGAACTTTTTAACACGATTTAAATGCTATTTAACTATAGGATCAGGCATTTTAAATAATTAGGCAACATTTTTTTATAATTATAAAACAATATAAAGTTTGCAGAAGGTAATTAGTTAGGAGTATCATTAGAATAATGTTCTAAAATTTAAAGGATACTTGATTTTAATTTGAAATACGTTCGAGTGCACTGCCTTTGTGAATCAAATGAAAGTACAAAATTAAGTTGCTCTGAAAATACTTTAAGGAAAAGAATTATCGAGGCCTCAGGGACCAAAAAAGTTCTAGTGCTTGCAGGCAGTTGCCTAATCTGCCTATTTAGTAATCCAGCTCTGACTACCACTACCTTTCCTAGAGCGGAGATCGCTCCTGATCAGTTTGGAATGGATGTGAGTGGTAATGGGAGGAGGGCTGGGGGATCTTTAAAAAGAAAATAAGTTATGAGAAAAAAAGAGAAGAAATATTTAAAAACGATTTAAATGGGTGGAATTGTTTTTAAAAGCAACAGCAAGGTTGTTGCTGAACTAGAAATGTACAACGTTTTCTTTTTCTTCTGAAAAACTGCGCCATTCAAGGATAGGAATGGAAGAACTTTATGCCATCAGTTAAAATCTTGCATACGAAGTGTGCCCATGCCCGGGGGCAAGGTGGGGCTTGCCGCATGCATATGCATTCGTATGCAATCTCCCCCTCTAGCTCTTAGTGAAAGGAAAAAATATAGTGTAGTCATGTGTTTTTCTTTCAAGGGAATGATTTAAAAGTCGAAAAAGAATTAATGTCCAAGAAGGTCTCAAACGTAAAATGCGAGTTGAAATTTTGTATCTTGAGGAGAATTTTTTTTTGTTTTGTTTTGTTTTCCGCGGAAAAGAGCGAAAAACCCTGGTTTCGAGGACAAAGTGGTTGACTTGTTCGGCAAGAAGAAAAGAAATTTACAGTTTGCTTTTTCAGATAAATATTAGTGTCAAATCCATAAACCTAACTTATGCATAATAATTTACCTTACAGTTTGCTTTTTATATCAATACAGTGTAAAAAATTATGAGGTGTACATTTTAAGTTTGTTTTCTGTATTAAAGTATAAGGACTTTGCTCCTGCATTTGTGTTGCTAAATATTCACTGGTTTCAATAAAGTAGTTAAAATAACGTGTTATTCTTTTTTTATAGAGTATGAGTACCGTGGCCTAGTATTTTAGTAACAGGACAAAGTTTCAACAGGGTCGGGACTGGAACTTTTTTATGGCTACTTACAAGTCGCTATTCGTCTTCTAAAATATTAAAAATACTCCATAGCCCCAGGTCTGTCTCCCCATTACTAAACTATCATATGGGCGCCCTTTGTGGACTCCAAAATTAAATTGGCGCTGTACATTTGATGTGTATCACATGAGCATGAATTGACTCAACGGTGAATCGGTGACGAATTGAAAAAATGGAAACCAAAATAAATGTTGACAGCATGCATAGGTAGAATCATTGTTATGATGACTCGATAGAGTAGTCCTAGCAATATAATATGTGATTCTTATAACTTATATGTTTCGAATTTCCATCTCCTGCAGGAAATCTTCCAGAATGCAACAGCGTCCGTCTTGTATGCGGTTGGCTCGGGTTTCCTGCTGATGCATGCTTCTTTCTTTTTGTGGCCGATGTACATCATCATTCCTTACTTTCAAGCCTATCCAGCGCTCATGACTGCTGGAGTAAGTAGAAAAATTGATGCATACAAATATACTGATGCATACTTCCTTTTAATTTAATTACACACATTTATTTAACTTGAGTGGTTTCAAGTTTTTAAAGATGGGGTTTTGTAATCCACTTTTCAATTAATTCCTGATGTATTGTAGTTTTTAAATTTTGTATACTTGTGTATTCTTGATGACAATATATTATTGTTTTAGTTTCAGACCTTAATCATTAGTTAATAAACTCATCTAGTTAATCTTTGATTCCATACGCGTGGCATCACCAAATAGTGCATTTGTGAAAAAAGTTGATTTCACGATTCCGTAATATTTACAATAAGGAATTACGAAATAAACTCTTAAAAATAGAAAATAATTAAAATGAAAAACATTCTACTTTTTAGTACACCAATTACAGTGTGTTTTTAAACTGTTTTTATTAAATATGTTTCTGTTATTTTCCTATTTCTATTCTGTTATTCATTTGATTTTAAAATGGTCGGACGATTTTTTATCATTCTTTACACAAGCAAAAGAGATTCAATTATAACTCGACGACCGAGTTCGAAAATGCAATAACTCAAAAAATTGTTTTTCTGAATTACACATTTTAAGAAAGAAAGTCAGCTCTTTTTTTTTTTTTTACTAAGCAACTAAAAAACAAAGATTCCAATTTTTTAAAGCAACTTTAAATATTAAAATGCCAATATCTCAAAGATTGGTGTTCGGAAGGTAAATGGCGTCTGGGGCATTTCCTCTCTACTCCTCGCCATATTTTGTTTCAAAAACATAAAAAAATGTCTTCTCTGGGGGCACATGAGGCGTCCACCCTTATTGAACCCACCTAGCTAGTTGACGAAACTTGGTACATAGTCTTTACAACAAAATTGTAGATCAGTCTCAAATTTCAGACTAAATACGTCCAAGGGAAGTTTGTCTATCCGTCCAATGGTATGCGAAAGCAATAATTCAAAAACGCATCCCAACAGTTGATTGAAATTTGAAACCTGATTTTATCAAAAAAATTTCAAATCTGTTCATATTTTGAAACAAATCTGTCAAAAAGTAGACTGCCTATCTGTTTGTCTATTCATGTGTATAACATGTGCACAACAACTCCAAAAAGGAATGAGCTAATCGAATGAAATTCGACTTCACAATTCGAAAATGCACCTAACACCTTGTATGTAGTTTCTTTGAGATAATGTCTACCTAAAGTTATCCGTGAGAGATAACCAGCGTTAGTTACTCCCCTCGACTTTCTCGTACAGAATCACAAAACGGCGCGTTCTGTTCATTTCTCCTGCATCTCAAGAGTCAGCATCCCATGGACGAATCATAGAGAAAACGTCAGGTCACATACACGTAAATGTACATTACATTACATTACACCACCCACATCCCCGTGTTTAGAGTCATTTGGCTCCTTTCCGGTTTGGATGGATGGAGGTGAATTTTTTAAAATTTTTTTAGAAAGGACAAAAACAAATAACAGGTACAAAAACAAATAATAATGAAAAAGAAGCATACACTGGACAGAACAACGTAGAAAACAATACAAAATAGAAAAAAATACGTAGAGGGAAAAAAGGTCATAAGTAGCCGGAAGTGTGTGTCAGTCTGGGTGCATGATTGCTCAATTATTATCCTCTACAATGAGATTGTTCTCATCACATATGAAACACATTAGGAGTCGAAGTCGGGTTCTTGAGAAGTTGTTCGTGAGAATGTTTTTTCAACCACTGTAATTTAAGAGACACTGTTGGAGTTTGGAAATGCCAAGAGAGGGTAAACCGACATTTTGTGGCATAGTGTATTGGATCTCCTTTTTCTCCGCACGCGCAGTTGTCATGTGTTCGGAGATTGAAGCGATGAAGGCATGAAGGGAAAGGGTACAAACGGACAGACGATCAACCTGTCTGATCAATGTATTTGGTCCAAAACTTGACAGAAATCTTCAATTTTGGTGTAAAGATAAGGTGACCAACTGTCCTCCTTTTGTAAGTCCTCTAGAAATGTGTCCTCCTAAATGTTCTCCTTTTCAAGATTTGAAAACAGAAGACTGAATGTATATTTAAATTCTGAAAAAATAATACAATAGGAAAATAACCACTATGAAATTGATAAAAGATGGTGAACATATTCAGTCATTTCAAAAATGAACATATTTAACATATTTCATGTGAAAATTTATTATTGTTCAATTTTCGTAGTACTTCCCTAGAAATAATGCAGCAGTTGAAAGGGTATTTTCACTTGCTAATGATTTTTGGACATGTGGAGAAATCAAGATTAAATGTTGATAATCTAGCCACGGCACTTGCCGATAAGTTCACTATGAAGGATATTTCTTGTTCAGATATTTCCAATATGTTGCTAGAATATGATACATTGACAAAAAAATATTCATTGTATGGAAACATACTCATTTAAATAATAATTAATAGGCATGTACGCATAATTACAATTTAAATTATTACATATGTTTTTATTACGCATTTATCATACTATAGTGTATTCTGTATTATTGTTGCAATGAACAAAATGTTTATTTTATTTACGATATTTTTTCTTCAATTTATTTGTGTTCTCCTTTTCATTGTGTTCACCAACTTTTTGTCGGTCACCTTATTATTAAAGACCACATACCGAATTTCATTTCTATAGATCAACGACTCCCAACCTTTATTTCCTCTAGTACATCTTAATTGGTCTTCTTTATTTTTGAGTAGGGGAAGGTGGTGTACCTAGGTCCTATTTTTACTTTTCAATTTTTAATTGGATAATTACTAAAAGAAAGGTAACAAAACAATTTTTCTTTCATATTTTAGGCCTTTATACACAACATATATTTTTTGTAGATTTTTTAAAAAAGTATTTCAGTGCATTATTTACAATTTAAAAAAAAAGTGCAAATAGAACCAAGGTACACCATGGGTAGTGTACCTTGGACCAGCCATTTCTAGATTTAAAAAATCTAACCGAATAGTTTGAACATAAACATTTATTGGTATTTTAGCTACAGAAAAATGTTAATGAGCACTTTTACTTAATGAGGTCTTAGATTAGACCGAATATAAAATTATTACAGCAACAGTTTCATTCCTATGAGTAGGCTTAACCAACATTGTAATTAGACAAGTCAATTCTAAATGTTAATTTCCGAAGCTGCCTTTCAAATCCTCCAGTAAACACGGGATGTGGTAACTTCCACATTACATCACATTTTTCCACAACATAAGTGGTAGACCAAGTAGTGGTCATGCACCAAGGTACACCACTTGGGCATGGTCCAAGGTACACCACTTGGCCATTTCATGGAAAATGGCTGACTACTAAATTGAGGTTAGGCTTAACATAATTTCTAACACATGTTATTATAGCTAAAACTGTGCTTTATATAAGTTAGGCATTTTACTATAAAGTAATTTATGTATGTTTAGGAACTATTAACACAAAATTCAACAGGAAAAAAATTACTTTTGATGGGTCAATTTCCTTTTTCAGGATTCATTCATTCAAATGAGCACCTTGACAAATAAGTTCAGGTTCAATGGGACCTCTGGTGGCAAGTGTACAAAATACATATAGCATTTTCTATACATCTATACAGATGGTGCTAAAATCGGCATAGGTTCAAGGTACACTTATGTCCAAGGTACACAACCTTCCCTACCTCCTACGACGAGCAGACCAATTTCATTGAATATTTGACCTTGAGATTGATTTAACGTCATTGAAAATTTCACTTTGGACGGAAACTGGAATTGAGAAAAGGAAGCGCGACTCGTCCCGAGGGGATTTTCTTTTTACAGTAACAAGATCATAAAAGTAAAGATTTAATAAATCATTTTTTTTATTTTTGACTTTTAGAAAGGAAACGGAAACCACCAAAATACTGTCGGTTTTCAGGATGCACCGTTTTGAGGACCAATGAAAACATATAACATTTCTCTTGGGCTATTCCACACAAAGTTTGGGATGATCATAATGCGCAGTTCTGGGCACGTTTATTATGACTGCAAAATTCTTTTCAAATTTTTCTTCCCTGTATTGCACAATTTCTTTTTCTTTATTACGCGACCTTGACCAAGAGTTCCACGAAAGAAATAAAATCTACCTTATATGCCGTGCCTGTCACTGTGAAGGTTTTCACCTCAGACGTCAATACAACCACACACTTTCCTTTATTTAAAAAAAGATATTTCTAGCTTTAAAGCTTCATTTATTTGTACTTCCTCTTACATTTATGGTCTACAGTGATGTATGTTTGTCGGCTTCATAAAAGTTAGTGTTTGAGTTTCACTAAAGTGACCAGACGTTCCAGATTTGTCCGAAATTTGAATCCACTTTTGATTGATTCACTTTTCAGTATATGGTTCGCATCAAAAAATGATTAACTAGATTTAAATTTTTAAAAAGTTACTTTCTAAAGAAATTCCAGTTAAACTTTTATTTATAAATGAACACTCTAATGGGACTAATGTGGATGTGAAGGAAGAATCATTAAGTTTATGGCAAAATAGTCTTTGATTAACAATATTTAATAAAAAAAAAGACAAAAGTTATTTGTCATCATCATTCAAAGTAATTTTTCATCTATTTCCTGTAAACAATGGCGGCTCGTGAGCTCAGAAACGAGGTTGGCAGCAAGATAATATTTATCAAGAGAATATAATTTTAAAAAGCTACTTCATATTTCAGTAGGCCAATTTTTTTTAATTTCAAAGCCAGATATGAAATTTCCTGCTTCTCAAACAAATTAAATAACCAGTATATGACATTTACTACTAGTTTTACTGACAGAAAGTTAAGTGAATGGTTGGTGTGACGATTCTGCTGACGAGAAAAAAAAAATCACAGCTCCACATACACACTTCCTTCCTCTCCCACTTCACTCGCTAACACCTTTTCAACCAGCGGGAGTGGTCTCCCCTAAACTTTCTCGTATACTTCTCGAAAAAGGTGCTGTTTCCCCTCCCTCCCGCGTGGATAAAAAAATTCGAACCTTTTGTAACCCAGGATCCAATGACTATCAGAAAATATTTAGGTAAAAAATCAAATTCGAAGAGATGCGTTCCGATTAGATGCATACCGATTTCTACTCTTTCTTCGCTCAAGGACAATCCTTCCGCGTGCACAGATTGTTACCAAGTACGCATGCGCACGGAGAATCGGATGAAAAAAAAAGCGCCAAGCAGGAGTCAATAAATATCGTGCACAGAAGATTGCTTCCAATGCGCATGCGTGTGGAGATAGCGGACGCGTTGGAGATACGCTTATACAGCCCGACAGACAGTCAACCCTTTGACGGATTTGTCCCAAAATTTTATACGGACCTACATTCATGATGATAAAACTGTGTACCAAATTTTATTCATCTAGCTATTCAAGTTTTTGAGTTATAGTGTTCACATGACCGCGGGCAGACAGATAGACAGACTTCCCTTGGACGGATTTTGTCCAAAATTTGTTAGAAACCTACAAATTATGTTTAAAGACTACATACCAAATTTCATCCACGTAACTCTAATAGCTTTCGAGTTATCGTGTTCACAGACATACAAACACACAGACAGACATAATTCCAAAATTGTGCTTTTCGGACTCAGGGAGGTCTAAAACGTGGAGACCCGTCAAAATCTCGAGTTCGAATTTTTTGACGATTACAATACTTTCTCTTTGTATACTTCGTATACGAGAAAGTAAAAATGAATATCTTCTTCAAAAGAAATATAGCCTTCTATCCAGAGAAAGCAAATAATCAATCAACCAGATGTGTTTCTGCTGACGCAACACAAACCGAAACTAAAACCCATAAATAGCCAATGAGATTACCACTTTGTGTGGGAATGAGGAAAAAGAGAAACATATATATTAAAAAGAGCATCCTTTTCTCGCTCAGATTGGCTCCATGCCGGCCGAGCTGCTTGGTTTTGCAGCCCATAGCCCGTCTAAGGTAATGGCAGAAAGGATTGTTTTCCCCCTCCGGATTATCTGCGTTGTGAATGGAGTTCGGAGGGGCAGAGTATTTTGCAGCTCAGACCTGCGTCTCTCTTCGTTTTGGACTCATTTTATGCCTTTTTTCAATTTTTTATTACCTTTTTTGCATTTTCGTAAGTCATTGAACTCTGAAAGTGGAAAAGTAAGCAAATAAGATTAAAAAAGAAAAATACATGTTTAAAAAATAATTTCAGGGGGTGCTGCAGCCCTAATGGGCGAGCCGCCACTGCCTGCAAATGCAGAGCGCTTGTGAGTTATGTTGATGCATCGGACAGAAAAAGAAAGAATGGATTTTTAAAACTTCGAATAATCGAATATTTTTTTTTACATAAATTTTAAGGACAAAGTAATGCATCTAAACAACCATAAAGAAATATTTTATCTCAGCGGAAGTAGCTTTAAAGTTACAAGAATTTTCAGTGATTTTAAATTCATTTGAGAGCAACTACACATATCTCAATTATTATTATTTAAACGTTGAAATAATTAGTAAACGGGAAAACGAAGATAGGATGTTAATCAAAAGCAAGGAAAAAAAGAACAAGAACGATATAGCAAGAATAAACTAATTTAAAATGAAAGAAAAATTTAATAAATTAAATAAATTAATAATAAAGAAAAAATTAAATAAAACGATAATAAATGGGAAATTTTGATATTTAATCCTGTTCAATCACAACAGACACTCCAAAATATAGTCTGACCACGGATTCCGAGATTACCACTTTTAGACGATTTTACATCAGAAAGGGGTGTCGGGCAATGAGCATATGAGCGCATTTCCGGAGTTCTTTGTTAGATCACGCTCAGTAAAATGTAAACATCACCCTTCCATTCCTCACTCCCCCCCTATTTTGATGAAAATAACTCCGCCCGGCGCATGCGCAAAAGAGCGGATGGCTTCCGAATCCGTTGCTATACAATATCTAGCCGATTTCAAAATCTCGTTATTTGTGAGTTTCTGTGTTCCTCTTTTATGTGATATCATTATCAAATTTAACTAAATTTTTCGTGTCAACATACCTTTTGCTTGTAAATCTTTTCCTGTTTTACTATCACGGGTATGTAATGAAAATGTTTATATAAGTGTGCTTTATTTTTCCGCTTTCTTTTACAGGTGTTTGGTTCGCTGTGTTCTTTTATTCATGCAATCGATGCCTATTGCGCTTATAGAACATTCCGAAGAATTCGCTTTACTCCTTAAGAAAACCAGAAACAGCATAGTTGCAGGTTTCTTCTGTGTACAAATATAAATATCAACTAATTCTTTGAAAAATACTTACTATGTACATTGAAGTTTATTTATTGCTTATTACTTACTTTCTTATCCTAATCATTAATATTAATCTTGCTGTTTGAAAATGTTGGGTATTGTTTCGAAAAAGAACCGAAATATCGACGAACTGCGATTTATCGAAATTATTAACGACCGAACTTAAATCAAGTGCCTCGAAAAATCAGAAACAGGAAAAAGCTATAAAATAACTTGAAATTTAAAAAATCTAAAGGGAGAAAAACCATTTATAAGTAAACAATGTCTCAAAAAGAGTTAAAAATTACTTTTATTTACTGAATATTAACTTGTTGCTATTTAAAATAGAATGCAATCTGTGTATTCACTCTTAATTGCATTTTACAAACTTGTCTGGAAATCAATTATATTTTAACATTTGTTTAGTTCAAGCTATTTTTATTCTATATATTCCAAACCTCAGATAACTTTTAAAGATCTGGTTATTCATTCAAAATCGCTCAAGAAATTTAAATATTCCTTTTCAGCATGACTGTAAAAATTCTCTCTTTTAAATATTGAACTCCACCTAAGAAATGTAGATATTTCAAGGAAAAATAGACTTTATGATGCATTTCAAAAATGCTTTTATTGGTTAGAGTTAGTGTTCCCTACCTTTTATGATAAATTATATACGGTAAGTAGAGTATATGAATCATACACATTCTATGTTACGGGTGTCTTTGATAAAACTTGAGTTAAAAGTGACTGACATCTTTTTGCTTGCTGACATAAAAACTTGTTCTAGAGTTTTAAAGCAAGTTATAAAAAGTTTTATACATGATATTTGCTTACGTGGAATGAGTTAGAATGACATGTGTGTTTGCTGAATTTTTTAATGTGTTTCTAGTTTGATACTAATTATTTATGATTTTTGAATAAATTTGTAACAGTGTCGTTTAATAAACATTTATAAATATAAGTTTCTTTCATTTACTTCAACCACTCTTAAAACACTTACATATATGTACATACTAAAGTGAATTTAAAATTTTTTATTCATTTTTTTAATGAAATAAAAACTGAAAATTAATGCAATAAATAATTGGTACTTGTTTGTTAAAGCGGCCACCGAGCTTACTTGACGAACTTCGGATTTCGCCAAGCTCGTAAGTTCAGTGTTCCACAGTTCTGATCATTTCCGCACGGATTTATTTAGGACTCTCGTACTTCTGTACGCTTCTGTTGACTTTTTAACGAAGTTCGTTTTGAGGTGAGAGCTCATTTTGGAATTTTAAAAAACGTAGATTCCTAACATTCATTGAACAAGCGTAACTACTAAGTTCCCGCTTTGATGAAAGCGAAACAATTGATGTTTTTTTTTTAGTTTAAAAAATTTGCCTGGCACCAACTTCAGATGCCGCAGGATTCAGATTTTCATATCACTTGCAAATGCGATGGCAGTATTTTTCATACATCCATATGGGCAATTAATGAAATAATTTTGTCTTTTGCTGTACCTACTAGTAAAACATCAACTATATAGATATTAGATTCCTTAAAAATAATACTTAGCCTTTTTAAAGTATTAATTAATATTCTAATTATTCTAAAACTCAATTTTTTTAAAAAAATGTTTTTATGAAATGGGAAAACGTAACTTAACATATTCGCTGCCACTATTCACGCCTGAGATTCCATTTATCTAATGAGATTACCTCTGCCATCTCTTAACTACAGTAGAGAGGGGGGCATCTGATTAGATAATAGGTTCTTTACGCGCCAGCGCGTAGGTGGCAGTGAATGTGGTAAAAAAAAATCATAAGAAAGGCGCAGTTGGTTTCCGCGCCGCAGATTTTTCGTGAAAACGTCGGGATAAAATCGTAAAACAAGTGTTTCCTATTAATATGTAATTTAATTATCAATCTCTTTAATACAATATTTACACAGAGTAGTATAATAGTTACAGAATAGATAAACCCCAGCTACCACAGACCCTTGCTACATGTGATAAACTTGTGATTTATCTATTCTGTAACCATTATACTACTCTGTGTAAATATTGTATTAAAGAGATTGATAATTAACTTACATATTAATAGGAAACACTTGTTTTATGATTTTATCCCGACGTTTTCACGAAAAATCTACGGCGCGGACACGAACTGCGCCTTTCTTATGCTTTATTTAGAGTAGCTTTTGATTGCGCCATCTGTTGACAGTATATAGAACTGCATTTCGCGTATGCGCAGTGAAACATTATTTACTACAAATGCTCATATTTCCCATAATATTCAAATTTTAATACAATGTTTCTTTTACGTATTGTCAAGTATTCTGTAAGTTTCGTACAATTCGAAAGAAAACTCTACATGTTATAATAAAAAAACATGCGGAGTTTGAAATTTTCAATTTAATGCCGATTTTTACTTATATCCTGTTAAATATTTTTATTGTCTCACTTTGGGTCCTAGTAATACTCTTCAAGCTCTTTAAAATGACACCACAATCAACCTCCTAGCTAAAGGCGTTTCCACGCTACACTTATTTATAATCTTACATAAAGATAATTCATAACAATCACGCACATTTGCCTACACTGGTACAATGACGTCACAGGCAAAACAATTACTATGCGACAAACTCTTACAGATATGATCTATCCGTTGTGGGGTCAACCATTCTTTTCGAATTATTAGTCTCGTAGTTTTTAGCGATTGAAATCTGACGCTCTTTTGTCACACAAGAAAGTTCGACCCGACTATCACTATAACGAGCGGAAAGACGTTTTCACGTCAAAACCATTTTCCCTTATTTAAAACTAAATAGTATCTCCAATTCAATCTGAAGGAAAGTAATTCATTTCAAACGTTTTAAGAACAATTCTTTAAATGTATTCGTTGTTTGTGCGTCATCTCTTTAATTTTTTCTTCTTGAACTTTAGAAAGAAATGGATTTCGAAAAGTGTTGATTTCTATTCAGTTTAAAACGACACTAAATAAAACAATTCATTCCATTCTGATGACAATGCAAGCAGCAGGTAAATGAAACGCTACCTTTGCCTTTTCAGTTTAACGATACTTCAACACTGCAAACATCAATTTAAAATTCCATTCCATAACGGTTATACTGCTTACTTTTCCTTCTTTATTTAAATATGGGGAAGTTTGGTTTTTAAAAATACACGATTCTGCGACCATCAATTGAAATTCGAGACTACAAACTTCACGATAACAAACTCAAAGCGTGACGAGGAATCTCATTTTGGAAGTTGGGCTAAAATTCTCCCAAACTTAAGTGGAAAAAAAAAAAACCCAGACACATCTCTCTGGGGACAAATTGACTTCACCCTATAATAGCACGTGCCTAGCAGATGATATCCTTGAGGGCGCTCGCAAAAAGTTTTAACCTTGGTTTAATGTCGCGATTTTCGAGAAAGTTGCAAAATATACCGGTTTCCGAAATATTCGAATCGGGCGTAAGGGAGTTATAAGCGTCTACTTGCGGGGGGGGGGGGAGGGATGTGAGAAAAGCCCCCGTTTTTTTTTCCCCTTTTTTTTTTTTTTATACTGAAACGCCCCTCTGTTTTTGTAGATTTTTTTCATGTTGGAGTAGTTTGTAGTGGTCGACTTGTTTGTGTAGAACTTCTTTAATACTGTATTTATCATCAGGGTCGGTTTTATCATTAGAAGACCCTAGGGGAGTTTGTCCATCCAATAAAACTATGTGCTTGTCGAATTTCCGCATTTAATAATTAATACTGGACTGCAATACGTATTTAACTATAACTGCAAACTTATTATCAAGTAGTGAATTATTGATACCCTTAAAATTTAAGTTAATAAATATTACTGAAAATCATTTTCTTTTTTTTGAGCAGTTAAAATATTTCGCTAATTTAAAGAACAATAAAAAATTTTATATAAAATTCTTTAAAAATTGAAATTGTTTTTTTGCTATGCATGTAAACATCTACGTACACATTGGTAAGAGGCGTATAATTTATTTATTTATTTATTTTGCCTATAGGCGCATTTTCCCCCCTAGGGGCGCCAGGAACCCTTGCATGGGCCCTGGTTGTAATTATCTTTACAGTGGAGTGGCAAAGAGTTACAAAGTAAGGGAGGAAAGATTTAGTTATACTTGTGGTGACTGACTCCAAGCCTAGACTCTCGTTGATGATGATGACAAACATCTTGTAAATAAGTTTTGATTTTCTGAAAATTAACAACTTATATTTTTCACTGCTATTGCGTTTTCGCAGTTTTTTTTGTTCCGTGCGTTGATGCACGAGAGTTCTTAAAATTATTAATTCAGATTTTGAAAATAAAATGCTAAATTTGCTATTTTCCAATGTCGCCCGCATTTTCTTTTTTTTTTATTCTTTGGTGAAAGATAAAACCTTTAATTCCTTAATCGCTCTTCTTAATTATCACAAGATATAAAATATATTGATTGAACACCTTTATTGCGCCCAAATACTTAAACTGATAATTCACTATCACTTCAATCCACCCAAATGGCACTGTGGCACTCCGCGGCATTCTATTTTTTAGCCCACTCTGGTCATTCACGAGCACTCCACGCCATGCAAATCCGTCCATCCTCTTCCAGGAACTCCGCTCCCTTGCTCAGCCTGCGCCCCCCCCCCCTCCCATGCCTTCTCCGGTTTCCTCGGTGAACGTCTCGCTCAAGTGTAGTGTACAGTTTACTTCGTTTCGCTTTCGCGACAGAGCCACACACCCGAAACTGAGAGGGTTGGATAACCAACCTTCCGCTCCACGACACCATTTCCATACTGAAGATCAGTTTGGGCGTGAAGTGATCGGATTTGCGTGGTTTGAGTGGCATCCCGTTTTGAGATATTAATATTAACAAGAGAAATTAAACTAAGAGTTGTTATTTCATATTTTTTTATATCTCTTGGGAAAGTTTTTCTTTACTCTTCCACTTCAGGATTTTTCGGGTTACATAAGGATCTTAACTTTTAGACTGATGTCAAGCCCTTAACATAAAAAAATCCTGTTTTAATTTCTGCTTTGTGGTACTCTTGAAAAAGTACAAAGCCAGATTCTTCCATTTTGTTTTAAAGCTGAGCATTCAAGAGAAGGCTAAGCTAGGCCATTTTTCCGATGACTAGTTTTTTTTTCCACCCATTTTAGTCGAAAAATTAGGCAAAGCAGTCACGGATGTTCCAAAGTTTGTTTTGAGACAGGATTCAAAGTCGCAGAATTCCTGTCACCCACCCTCCTCTTCCCCCACGCGAGGGATTTCGAGTTTCATTTCTAGCCTCGACACGAGGTCCCAATCTAGGCAGCACTATTGTTTTCCCGCTAGCCTCGCATCGAGGTCCCAAATTGGAATCGGTGGATGCAGTTTGGGATTTGAAGTTCTTTTGAATTCCACCACTTCGAATCATTTGCTCCAAATTTGACAGATTTTTGACTTTGACGATAGGTTTTTCCTCCCGTCCATCCTCGTAGCCTCTAAACCCAATGGGTGAGTCGGTGGAAGTAGGTCATGGTCATAGTCATGATAGGTTTTTCCTTCTCGTGTTCCAAAAATTCCAGTTTGGAAGAGCGATGAATGGCCCGCTTAAAGACGGCAATTCATCTGTACTCCATTCCATCCATTTGTCCCAACACTGTTTTTTCCCACCCATTCAAGTCGAAAATTCAGGCACGTCATTCATCTGAAGTTCCAAAGTGCGCTGGCAGTAGGGGAAAGCGATCTTCTATCCCCCTCTACAGCTGCTCTTCTATCCTACCTATTTCCCCCACTCAGCGAATTTCCGATAAGGTAGCCTAATCGCGAGGTCCTAATCTAGTCAAATCGATTGATTTGACGCTACCCTCGCATCAGGGTCCCACCTAAAGAATCGGTGCAAGAAGGCCTGGAATTTGGTTTGGTGAGAAATCTATGTTTTCCCAACCGCTATCCATAGGTTTTCGATATTGACTATTGTTTTTTCCTTGCCGTGTTCCAAAATTTCCATTTTGTAAGAGATGTGAATGGCCTGCTTAATGTCTCACTTTGGTCTAATCCTGTTTTGAATTCGGTGTAATCAGATGACGAAGGCGATACCAGATATACCTCAGCTGGTATTGCCCCCCTAACCCCATCTTTCCAAATCTCTGTTCACACCAGCGAGAGGATGTTGATTCTCGACGAGTGTAACATGCAAATGACCAGTTACGAATCCGGGGGGGTATGGGGGCCCCGCGCCCCCCCCCCTCTTCAGAGATAAACCAG
Source organism: Araneus ventricosus (assembly GCA_013235015.1). Taxonomy (NCBI): domain Eukaryota; kingdom Metazoa; phylum Arthropoda; class Arachnida; order Araneae; family Araneidae; genus Araneus; species Araneus ventricosus. The sequence continues at coordinate 15,266 of BGPR01030581.1, forward strand.
AAATTTTGATTCTATTTAAAATCACTACGACTGCTTGTTCTTAATCTCCCCCTTTTTTTTAAAAAAAATGAAGAAATAAAAAAACGTAACAACATTTCTTCCTGGCTTGAACAAACTCGAAAATATCCCGACTTTTGTAGTCATTCCACTCGTACTTGTACGTTCACACGTTCGAAAACATTTTTTGGCTAGTTATTTAATTGTGTTTTTTATTAAATTATCGAAAGTATTGTAGTGTTCTTTATGATTCTTATTGTCAGGTGAGGAAAGTCTATAAAGTTAAAGTATTTTGGTTAACATAAGCCATAAGGCTTTTGACATTCTTCAAGACTATACATAATTTTTATGACATCAGCCCCTCCCGAACCCAAATCCTGGATTCGCCACTGCAAATGACTAAAAATGTAGGAAAAGTTTTCCTTCGGCATGAGTGGCAACAAGCATGTTAAAAAAGAACTTTGACAATATGACTGCTTTTTTATATGTTTTTATAGTACAGAGAAGAAAATATCGTGAAGGTAGCTAGATAAAGTACTTCTATTTGGTGACGGATTTCATTCAACTTTCAAAACAGATTTACAACTTTGGTGTAAAAGTTAAATGCCAAATGTCATCCAACTAGTTTGTTGCATTTTTGAGTCATCATGTTCACATACACAAAGATATAATTCCTTTTCCTTTGAAATCTGGTAGCCTAAAACATGGAAATTCGCTAAAATCCCTAGGCCCAGTTCTTTGACCATTGCGATGCATTCTCTCCATGTACATATAATTCGGATACGAGAAAGTATTTCGAAAATTAAGATTTCCTTAGTTAACTCACTTCTTGTAATTCGAAAGAAAAAATTCATAAATTATATTTGACCTTGATTTGTTTCAATTTAGCTGGTAAATTTTACAAGTGATTATGTCTTATTGCATTTCTGATCCTAATTTAAAGATTTCAATCAAGAATTATTCAAGTGATTTTTTTTTTTCATTTTTACACTAGCTGTTATGCCCGGCATTGCTCGGAATTAAAATACTTTTTATGTCTAGTATTTTTTTATTTAAAAACTACTTTTGAGTAGAAAATTATAATACCCAAAATTATTTTATCGTCTGAAATGTTTTTCTTTTATATATTTAAAATGAGAATGTCAATTGAACCAGACGATATTAAAAACTGCTGATAGCTATTTTTCTCCATAAGTTATTAATATTTGTTGCGTAAGTACTTCAATTTTGTTCATCAATCTTGCAGTATAAGAAAGATTTTTAACAAATGTTTTGGGAAAATTAATTAGATAGTAAATTTTTTATTAATAAAAAGCGTTAAAACAAACCAGATCAATAGTTGTTCCTGCATAAAGTATGAATCGCCTGCTTTTAAACTTTTCTTTTTAGTCTTCTTCCTGAATTCTGTTCTTTGTATGTAGTTTTGTTCTTCACCAATATTAAAAATTGTTACAAATTGTGAATTTGATACTCAATTTATTTTTTTTTAAATTTATTAAAAGGAGGGCAACGAATTGAACGGAAATGAAACTTGTGACACTAAATAGCTAATTTTCTTACATTTCAATATGGTGCAAAAATAGTTTTGGGGAGATAATATTTTCTAAAAATATCATGGAAAACGCAAAAATCTTTCTTAATTTCAAATTAACTGGAATTTTAATTAATATTTGTGCTTTTAAAAGTTTACAATGGTCTTTCTCTTCTTATATAAAATATTTATAAAAATAAACATATCAGAACATAAAGGTAAATTAATTCAAAGTCTAACCGTTGCCTAGCAACGAAGTAGCTATAAATTTGCTTATTTCAAAATCGTCTGCATGTAATCAATTATTTATCAATTTTGAAAAATTAATAAAAATTTAAGGAAACATTTATCAGATATAAAATTGATATCATTATAAAGGTAAAATTGTGAACCTTAAGATGGTATAAAAATATTTTTGTGGAATAATTTACTCCGAAGTTACTGCGGAAAAACGGTTTCGGTTAATTTTTAACTAACTGAGTGTTTAATTAACTTCTGCACTTGGAAAAGTTCACAGGTATCTTCTCCTTGTCTTAAATAATAATTGTGCAAAGTTTGGTAGAAATCGGTGTAGTGGTTTAGGAGGAGATGCGGAACGTACATACATACAAACATGCATACAATGACTTTTATTTATATTAAGTTAGTTTTCAAATATAAATAAATATATGAGTAAAATTTCAAAGTTTTTGAAGATGTAGTTTTTCACTTCTGCTTAACCATACTCGACCGTACCGTACAATTTTGCAAAACCATACTCGAACAAATAAATTGCAGACACACGATCTTAATTTTTCATAAACAAGGCAGTAGTTGAATAGTTAAGCCTTGGATATCTAATTATTTATGTCCAGTAGCATGAAGTTTTCATCTGAATCGGTCGTGGAATCAGTATTTTATGAAGCTATTGTTTTATTCTAGCTTTTCAAAATGATTATGAAAACTGCACTTACATTTTAAATATATTATCTTCGCCATTTTCACTATTTTTATTTAACAAAATAGCGAACTTTCTTGTGTCCGAACTATACTAATTCTTAGAAAACCATCAGAATGAAAACTGTTTCTTTTAAAAAACACTTTTGTTAGAGTACTGAAAAGGAGTTCGTTTATTTTAATTATTTTCTGCTTAAAAGTTTTAAATTTCATAATTCATTATTCTAAATTTGAAATCAATTTTTCTCAAATTCAATAACCAGGTGGTGTCACTCGTGTAGAATCAAAATTTAATTAATCGATTTACTGATAATTAATTTCTGAAAATATTAAAATAGGTTATTACGATCAAGGACAGTGTCGAAGCGACCGGGGGCATTGATGCTCCGGGCACCGGTTTTAGGAGGCCCCATGGAGACGAAACATTATTACGTTTATACCATTTTTTAAAACAAAATATGATGAGGGGACCAAAAAATACCTTGACCCGGGGTCATTTACGTTTTCTAAACCACTGATGAGGACCGGGGTAAAAAAAGTTCATATTATTCCCCGAAAGCCACTTACCCACACTGCGCCACTAGCCATGTTAATAGCACTATAATGCATTTATAGCAAAGTCAAGCGTGATGAGGAGGCGAACAAATACCAAGACTCGCGCACCGTTTACAGAAGCTAATCCATTGATGATGACGTGAAGGGGGGGGGCGAAAAATCATATTATGACCCGGACGCCACTTATCTTCGCTACGCCACTAGCCATGTTAATAGCACTATAATGCATTTATAGCACTTTTTAAAGTGAAGTGCGCTGAGGAGACGAACAAAGACGAGCTCACCGTTGGC